>JAACNH010000688.1:71989-156722 GCA_019447015.1 Hymenochirus boettgeri
TCAGAGACCCCTATATAAAAGCAAGGGTCAGGGCCTTTATATAACAGTAAGGGGTCATGAACCTCCATAAACAGCAGGGGTCGGGTACCTCCTATATAACAGTCAATCGGTCGGGGATCTCCATATAAAAGTAAGGTAAGTCCCCATAATAGCAAGGGGTAAGGGACCTCCATATAACAGCAAGGTCAGGGACCTCCTGAAGCAAGTAAGCTGGTACAGACTTTAGCAATAAAAGGAGTAGCACAGAAACTAGCAATTCCCAACGCCATTGAATGTTCACCCTCGCCCCTTGATGCGTGAATGGCCAGTTGGCCCTGTTTTACTAAAATATAGGGAGTCCGCCAGCTGAAAGGAAATGTGTAGTCCTGAACCATTCTCTTATACTTTAATATAGGGAAAATGCTCTGGACTGTCTGTAGCATTTGAAAGTATGAAAGACATATCAATCCTCCTCTTTCCAATTTGTTGATATCACAGTCACTCAATAGGTGGTAATTTTTTCGCCAAAAAAATGCAGGACCGGCTAGTCCTGAGCCGAGGAATTGGCTCTTGGCTGGCCATCGTTGATGCAGTGCTGTTTGGATCCTCCCCCACTTACAAATCAGAGCAATTCTTTCACGCACTGCACTGCGTATATTCACCTTCACGCGCACTGCGATAGATGTCGCTTTTCTTGTGTTTCAGTGTTGGTCTGTTTGGCTGCCAACCAGCTGTTTTGGAAAAAGAACATAGCAGTGTAAAAGAGGTTGTAAATTAGGCCATGTATGGTTCAAATAAAGAACCTAGCCTGATTTAGAGTTAGGGGGTTGACCTAATTGTTTGCCCTATATAATTGGAGTATACCCTGGGCGTTTAATAGCACAATTCAACACATCATCTGCATTAATATATCCCTGACACGCTTGCTGTTATATGCTGAATGATAAGTGTATGATACCAAATAGAATATAATCAACAGGTTTTATAGTCCCTGTGTAAACATTCCATAAAGATATAATCAGCAATCATTATAGGAATTTGAAGCACTTTGTTATAATAACGTCTCTGTGGCCAATTTTTTTGGCAACCTTAAAGCATAGTTTAAAGAGAGCGTTTAATTGTCCTTTTTTTTAATGCCAGACACTCACTGCAAATTTTTCTCTCACCATCACAGCGTGGCAGCCGGGCCTGGGCCTGATAAGTACACCTCAAGGACGAGGGGGCTTAAATAATACAGTTCTGAATCTTGTTTTAGTTGGGGTGGGTAGGGGTAGCCTACCAACATAGTTTTTTTTTTAATAGGGGTGGATATGCCCTTTAATGAAGTATGATGAAAATCTGTTCATGCCCCTTTAAAAGCACAGCCTTGTAAATAAGTATACCGGTAAGCTCTTTTCATGTTTAATTGAAGTACGGGAGGTAAAGGAGCTACGGACCTCCTGAAGATGGCAAAGGGAGGTCCAATGGAAACTCTCTTGGTCTTGCCAACTTTGGCTGTAAGATTCAGAGAATCTAATCCTGGCTTCAATGGCAAAACAAAACAAAATCAACAAAAACAACCCAAAGGGCGATTTAAAAGTCTTTAAAAAAGAAAAAATTTTTCAAACATTACCCATAAGGAAAAAACCATGGGTAATTTTAAGCAAATGGATTTGAATTTTTAAAAAATATCCGCCAAGAAAACCAGTTTCTTTCAGTTGGTGGCCTTTGCCCTTAAAGGACAATTATACTCCCTTTCCCGTCCGCTCCAACATCCTTTGTTGGCAGTAGCTATTACTCATGGTGAGGAACCTGAAAACCGCTACGGTCCCCTCACCCTGGCATTCCGTCACCTACATGCAGAGTCCTTACAGCAACGCTGCGCTCGGTAGGCTCCGCCCCCTCCTCCCCATCGGCGACGAGGCCCATGGAAGCCACGCTCTGCACACAGCGTGCCTTCACATTGCCTCGTCGCGACGGGGAGAGGGTGGCAGCCTACTAAGGAAGCAACGGTTGCTGTACGACTCTGCTTTGTAGGTTAGCGCGAATCCATGGGGTGAGGACTAGCGGTTCAGGTCCTCACCCTGAGTAAAGCTCTGTCACGAAGATTGGAGCGAGGAAGGTGAGTCTATTGTCCCTTTAATGATTCTCAGATACGACACTATATCCCATCAGTAGTGATGGGTTTTTCTCTTATAGCTACGACAATGTCAGTCAAGCTGCAGCCCGTGTAAACTGCGGGGATCAGGATCACACCTCCCACGCAGTGTGTAAGAAAAAATGTTGCTTTGAACAGACAGCGTTCCATCCCCCCTTGGTGTTACAACCTCTCAAAGAAAATGACCACGAGATGTGACTGACATAAGGACCCTAATTGACCATGGGGAAACGAACATACGACCCTGATAAACATCATAAGAGTGGACAAAGAGGATAAATGATTAAACTATCCAAGGTAATGCTTTTCTTCTGCAGTGCCCATAATATATAATAACATTAAAGCTTAGTGCCTCCCCTACTTTTACACTATCATCTTAATACCATAAGTGTGATATTTTATAATGGGACTGCAGTGTATACTATCCTTACTATAAAATCACTCAGCCATGTCACTAAGTGAAATCAGTTATATTTTCTTATATCCCACTGCCCCTATTTTTTTTGTTTTTTTTCCCAAAATGCTCTGTACAATTCCCACATATCCACAGGACATTGGGACAAGCAATAGCCCATGTGTAAAATTGAGAGTGAACTAATCCATAAGAATGGGGCCAAGTCACTTTATGGCAAAGTATTTCCAGATATGAGACCTCAGCATCTAACTCACCCCACCAAATGGAACTGCTGAAAGGAACTAGGGAACCCAGTTTGAGATGGCCAGATGCATGTTAATGGCCTAAGGAATTATGAATTATGCAGTAATGACTGATGATCAGTAATAGGTGTTTTAATAATAGTTTACATGCTAACAGGAAGGAAGCCTGAAGGTTCATACACACGTGTGATCGCGGGTCCCGACCTTGACGCACGATGTGTACGAACGTTCGTTTTGGCCGATAATTGGCTCGTGTATGGGCCCTTTATCGACCGAAAGACAAACACAAACTGATATGTTAAATGGAGATGAGGATGTTTATAGGGAAAGGAGTCTACGCCCTGTGATAGATAAGAATCCCATGAATGTATAAATTTGTAAATTTGAGATTACAGAGATAGCTGTAGTACACGTTACCCCAACAGAGACAGGAAAGTCCCTCAGTATATAGATGATCATGTGTTAAAGTCATATTGTAATGATAATGATGATTAATATTGACTACTGTTATAATGGACGCGATGTACCACAAACCTTTAAAGAAACATTAGATTCTCCTCAATCACAGGTTTGGCTGAATGCAATGAAAGATGAAGTTAATTATATATATATTTTTTTTTGTTCCATTTTCGGATTCCTGGATCTCAGGAAAATACCGAAGATCCGAAAACGGAAGGAAGATTTGCGAATGTACGGAGCTATTTTCGATAATTTTCTAAAATATCTTCGAACGTTCTAAAACCCTCGAAAACACGATTGGAGACCGCTTTCGAGTTTTTGATATTATTTGAAGATTTACGAATGTCCGAGGCTATTTTTCGAAAATTATCAAAAAAAAATAAAGCCTCGACTGTTCGGTTTTCAAAAATACAATCGTAAATTTGAAAGCGGTCTCCGATCATGTTTTCGAGGATTTTCGAACATTCGAAGATATTTTTTGAAAATTTGAATGCCGCCCTTGATTATTTCCAGGCGTGCTGCAAAGCTGCTGTTTTAAAGTGGTGACCCTTTCAGCAGGGCCCTAACTAACCCAACTAGTCTAACCTTTCCCTAACAAACTAACTAAAGCTAACCTAAATAATTAAAATTATTTTAACAACATCATATCTGTTACTAAGGAAAATTCCTTTTTTTCTTGACCGGTCAAGGGAAAAAACATTTTTTTCCACCACTGCCTGTCTGCTGCCTTTCTTTTTCAGTGCAGGGGTGCCGCCTGAGACAAATGTCTCACTCTGACTAATGGTAGAAGTGGCCCTGTTCCCAGATTAGCAACCCAAGTCATAATGATAACCCAGGCCTATCCTGATATATTTAATATGATACAACATTATTAATAATCCATTTAGTAGGCAGTTAGTAAACCAGAGTTTTCTGATATTATTTCTGTTTCTAAAAGATTTTTCATTCATAGTTTTACACAATAGTTTTTGCTATAATTAGACCACTAGTAATAAAGTAATAGGTTACGTTACCTTACTACAAAAAGTCTGTATACAGCCAGTGCCCCTCCTGCAGTTTTTTTCTCTGCCAACTCCTTCAAACCCCCCACCCATCCTCCACTATAAATGTAAAAACTTACAGACATATCCATTGGCTGAGCTGATGGTCCCCACAATCAGGGCAACTGCCACTAAGCACGAAACCTTGTAATCCATTGCAGTCTCCAGATCTGTAGCTCTTGCTGTGGAACCAGTGACCTGAACACAGACCTGAGCCCTGACACTGCTTTATACGTCCAATGTTGTTTGCTGTGTCCCACCAGATAACATAAGTAAGGGTGAGATCTGACACTCCCACACCTTAGGAATACAATGATTTCCAGCCTTAGATCTTTACTTTGGCAGGTTTCAGAACTGATTGTCCACCAGGAATTCCCTGAGTCACGACTATCACCATAACTATCACCACCTGGATCTCCTCTTCACCGCCAAAATCAATATTGTTTCAAGAGGAAATAAAAATCTGTATCTTGTTTATAACAGGAGGAGCCAAACGACAATGTAATAGAGACCAAAATAATGTTCTTAACCTGTATTGATCAGATTATCTGTGCAAGATGCATGTTAATTGCCTAAGGAATTCTGAACATATGCAGTAAATGAACCCAGGATGAAGGTATAAACCGCTAGGTTCTCAAGTTCCCATCGTTGGCCCACAGCCCACTGGTCCCTGCCTCCCTCTCCTTGCCCAGAGCTACACCAATTTTTTGCACAATTTAGTTTTTTTGCACAATAAATCATGAATCACAGGTGTGTAGTGCATTCCATCTTTCCTTGACATTGGATAACCTTAAAGGACAACTAAAGCCAAAGAACAACGCTGAACCAGAAGACAGAACACCTTGATATAAAACCAGTAATCCGTGTCTTACCTCTCATTTTGATACGGGCGCTGGGAAATTTACCTAAATAACATATGGTTTGTGCTTTACTTCTCAGCATTCTAATATCACACAGTTTGGTCAACGACCATTATGTTCTGCACATGCTCAGTCCTTAGCTATTGCAGAAACTTGTTACAGTTGGTCACACCCATTAATAATCTCTAGCCAATCCTTTTACAGGACAGATAAAGCAAGGAAGCATGTGACTGAGGTCAGGAGGTGTGGTCTGACACTGCCCATACACACAGATACTTCATCCAGTTCTTAACAGGCTTACATTTACTTTAATACAATTTACTGAAGTGGGATTTTATAGATTATTGGGGTTTTTAGGGGGGTTGTTTTCAGATTCTAGAGTATAAAAGATTGGGTTTAATTCTCCTTTAACCCCTTAGAGGATTGTACCTACCACTTGTCTGGCAATAGCCATCACCAGTGTGCTAGAGGGACTCTGGACTATCTAATGTATGTGTGTTCATTACTTCTGATAAGTAAGTATACATGCAAAATAGAGATGAGTTGGGCATGTGCGATACCCAGTGGGTACAGAAGGAGCAGCAACGATGGCAGCCTCCATGGGACACCTTTAAAACCACATATCTGAGCAGGTGCCTTATGTACCATGTACTATGTACTTTGTTTCTAGTTGTTTTTGTCGCATTATTTGCCATTTAATGTAATGTGGGTAATGTCATTGCTTCAATTGAGTCAAATGTAACGTGTCTTGTTGGTTCATTGAGAAGATATATGATCACCAGACCAATGGTTCTGCTGTAATAAACTGGATTTATAATAAACCACTTTGAACCTGTGACTGTGAACTGTACATTGGTATATTCTACTGTGTATAAAACATTTGGGTAATATCACACACACACACAGAGGTTTGCTACCAGTTGCAGTTTTTATTACTGTGACATATATCAACATGAAGGGAATTCAAGGCGAGCGGTGATCTGAACGGAGTCTGAGAACCTTTTATTACATTGCAAACATTTTTTGGTGGAGGATTTGTCCTTAGATACAAAGTTCCATTCATTCTTCTGTTCACCATAAACATTCTGCAACAAAACAAAATATCCATGAGTTTTATTATCAGTAAAACGTCCATCAATAAAATGGCGAGTAACATACGATGTAGTCAGGGTCGGTCCATTTATCGCCCAACACATGGGACCTTTGAGTTAATCCAGAGAATCTCCCAGTGTCAGACGTCCATGGGAGCCCATTCCAATATGGCTTCATTCATCCCCATCGGTGAGCAGGTAATGGCTCTGAGGCCTTGGCTACGTTCGTATTAGGCGCTGTTTTAACGCAGCGGAACATCTGGTTTGTCATTTACTGCGATGTTCCACTGCGTTAATGCACAGCGTCGGCCATTATTTTCAATGTCACTGCTTTGCGTTACCGTATGAAACTGTTGCATGCAGTCCATTTTTGACAACGCACTATATCACAGCAATGCAGTGTGAACTGCGCCATTCACTTCCATTGCACAGGAAAATCGCACCAAAACACAGCATAGTGTGAATGAACCCAGTCCAGCAACCGCACAAACTCTACTATGTGCCGCATGTTTCAATGTATATAAAGTTTTAATATATTAATTTGAAGTCCCACCTTCTGTATATGGTGCGAGGTTTCTCATAGTTTACTTCCTGGTTTGGTTTGCAGCTGTCAATCATGGATGTACCAGATGATATTGCCGCCAATCACTGAATGCTATTCCACTAGCTGCCTCCTCTGAGCATGTAAAATTGTAAAAGAGCTTGGAGAGCTTGAAGAGGAGGCGGAGATTTGAGTGAAAAGGCAAACACACATTTTGGCTGTATAAAACAGATTAGACCTACGTCTTCCACTTTGTTAGCTATTGCAGTGGGGGGATTTACCTAGATTATATATATACTATAATATATTTATTTTATGTTTCATTGAGGGTGAATGTTGCCCTTTAAAACTCTAACTCACTTATTAATTAAATACATTGGATATTGTGGCTTTAAAGGTTCTCCACCTAAATGTTTTAAAAAGTAATGGGGAATCCATTACATTGCTCAAAAGATTTTATTTTTTTATCATGTATAAATCAATGCAACTATTCATTTCTTCCCTCTATGAACCTGGAACAGGTTCTCAGTTAAATCTATTACCACCTTGTCATCTATCTACAGAGAAATACCTCTCCGTCCCCTATACATATCAGAGCTGCCACTAAGCTGACTAATCATTGTTATGGGGATTTTATTGATTCCCACCCTCTTTAATGGGTCTTATGGAACCCAAACGTAAAATGATATCATTTATAATTGCCTGGGACCTCATGTTTGTATATGATTTACAGAATCCTGGGTAATATCCTTATAACTTGCATTAGGGGATACTTTCAGGGTTATTCATATATTGTATGGGGCCCAGGAATGTGCATTGATTATCTTTCTATTTTATATATATATAATATATAGATATACTGTTATCAATAATATGTATTGTATGTGCCCGAATGGGCATTGATTATCGTTCTCATGTTTATATATATATAGATATACTGTATATACAGATAATATGATATTGTATGGGGCCTAGGAAGGTGCATTGATTATCTTTTCTATGTTTATAAAGTATGCCAGTGTGCAGATAATATGAATGTATGGGCCCGCAGAATGTGCATGATTATCTTTTCTATGTTTATATATATATAGATATACTGTATATACGATAATATCATATGTATGGGCCTAGGAATGTGGCATATATTTGCTTTTCTATGTTTATAAAGATGCCAGTGTGCAGATAATATGATATTGTATGGGGCCCAGGAATGTGCATTGTTATCTTTCTATGTTTATAATGTATGCCAGTGTGCAGATATATGATATTGTATGGGGCCTAGGAATGGTGCATTGATTATCTTTTCTATGTTTGCACAATATTTGACCAGATCAGTAGCATTTCCCACAAAATGTAATGTTAATTTAGCCTAATTGGAGTGCTTCCACAGTCCTTGTATGTATGTTTATTGGGAAGCATAGTCAAGCTTCCTGTGGTAATAGCGCCCCCAACACGCCCCTGTTTATGGGAGGTCCTATGCCTTTAATATAAGCCTGGATGGCCTCTTCCCTCATTTAAAAAACCAAAGGGCTGGGGGGAAATGAGAAGCCTGTTATATGGATCCAATGCACAACTATGAGAAATGCAAGGTTTGCTAATGGATTGAAGTAATAAAGGTTAGAAGTTAGAACATTCCAGACTGGGATACTTGATGTGACTGGAAGGGTTTTCATTCATGTGATCACAGTAATGTATACTAAAACCCCTTTGTTTATAAAGTATGCTAGTGTGCAGATAATATAATATTGTATGGGGCCCAGGAATGTGCATTGATTATCTTTTCTATGTTATAAAGTATGCCAGTGTGCAGATAATATGATATTGTATGGGGCCTAGAATGTGCATTGATTATCTTTTCTATGTTTATATGTATGCCAGTGCAGATATATGATTTTTTAGTGGGGGCCTAGGAATGTGCATTGAAATCTTTTCTATGTTTATAATGTTGCCGTGTCGATAATTTAATTGTATGGCCCTAGGAATGTCATTGATTATCTTTTCTATGTTTTTATAATGTTTTACCAGATCAGTAGCACTTCCGCTAAATGTAGTTGCAATTTAGTGCTTCCACCATCCTTCTTTAAATCCCTTATAACACATACGTGGTACCCAAGATTCCCTGTATAACTCAGTCTGTGTCTTGTACCTTATATAGACACAGAACTCTCAGTGTCTTCTAATATCCTTATAATTTACAGTAGGGATACATTATCCCTTATAATAAAGAGTGGTACCCAGAGTTCTCTGTATAACTCGTCTGTATCCTTGTAACTTTATATAGACACAGAACTCCTCCGTGACTTCTAATATCCTTCATAATTTACAGTAGGGATACATATCCTTATAAATACAAGAGTGGTACCCAGAGTTTCTCTGTATAACTCAGTCTGTATCCTTGTACCTTTATATAGACACAAAACTTCTCAGTACTTCTAATATCCTTGTAATTTACAGTAGGGGATACATTATCCATTATAATACATAGTGGTCCCAGAGTCCCTGTAAACTCAGTCTGTCCTTGTACTTTATATAGACACAGAACTCCTTAGTGACTTCTATATCCTTATATTCTTACAGTAGGGATGACATTATCCTTATAACATGAGTGGTACCACAGAGTTCCCTGTATAACTCAGTCTGTGTCCTTGTACCTTTATATAGAACACAGAACTCCTCAGTTAACTTCTAATATCCTTATAATTACAGTAGGGAGTACATTATCCTTATAACATGAGTGGTACCCAGTTCCCTGTATAACTCGTCTGTGTCCTTGTACCTTTATAGGACACAGAAATCCTCAGTGACTTCTAATTCCTTATAATTTACAGTAGAGGATACATTTCCACTATGGTTGGGAAGAGAAAATTACCATCATATTTTTTTATTATTGGTCTCATGGTTTATTCTCATGTTGTTGGTCTTGTGTTTTCTGGCTTGACCACTGCCTGAGCCTGGTAGCACGCAGGGGCATCTGAACGCTGCTGTCAAAGCACATTTTTTCTCTACACACTGTTGGGGGTGATCCCTGAATACCCGCATTTTATACGCGCATGCTTGACTGCACATTGTTCTTTAGCTGTAAGAGAAAAACACCAGTCACTTGCATTGGGATATTAGACTCGTATATAATTCTAAAATAACAGTGATAAGTAATAAAAAAACAATATAAATAATTTCATTTATTAACACATTGCCACGTATCCTGGATTCCTTTTCACTCAACTATCAGCTACTGGAGGTCCCTTACAAGGGCTGTATAGCTCATAACAAGCTCACACAGGAGGTAGATATGGGTGGAGTGTGACATGATGTCATCATAATCATCATATCTTTACTGCTACCACTAAGTCATCTGGTAGAATTCCAGCCTACTACTAGAGTGGTAGTTCATCAACACCCTGCTCTCCACATTTGCGAGGGCTCATCCTGATAAATAATAGAGTCTTGTGCAATAGAATGTGGGTAAGGTTGAACCGTCTCTAAGCAAGTTAAAACCCCCTTTTACTATTGCCATACATACATAATTATATATATTGTGGTTGACGTGCCCTTTAATCCTTTCAACTTTCCTCACATTCTTTGTATATAACCGTATTTATAGAAAACCATATCAGTCACTATTTACATAATGAATATTTGTACCGCACCCAATCAATGCGTACACGAAGATCCATTTGGTTACTTCATTCCATTCTTCCCTGAAATAATATCCCCTCTAAAACTGGATATCAGTTTGAGGGGATTTACTGGGAACATTGCGAGAGGAAGGTAGACAGAACTGAACAATCTAATCTACTAGGGTCGTTATTGAGGAAATATTTATCAAGAGCAGATAAATCAACATGATAGGCTCATGGATTATCCTTTCCATCCGTCTCATTTTGAATGATCGGTACAATGTTGAATGGGTTAAGCCACGTGACATCACAAAAGATCTATCTATTTCCATTAACAATAATTCTGCAATTTTCAATTCTTAACCCTATCCTGACAGTAGAATGAGAACCCCTAAATATGGGAGAAGATGATGACATTATTATAACAATAAACAAATAACCAGATCGCCCTGGACAATGAATAATATTAATAGTGTGACCATTCTATATGGTAATGGACACTCAGTGATGTAATCATACAATTGTAGATGTAATAAGGTAGAACATGATGTAACATCTACTGCGATTACAAACGATCCTTTACATTGTATAAGGTAGACGGATCCTTCCGGTGATAATTATGGGATTATTGATGTGATCCAATCAGGCCAAGAATAAATTTTAGACAGACCAAGACTAAATTAAAGGACTGAAAAAAAAACAATGATTTTGGCCTCATCTTAATCTATTATTACTACTATTAATTGCTACTATTAATTATTACTATTATTACTACTATTAAATTCATTATTACTATTAATTACTACTTTAATGACTACTATTAATTACTATTAATTACTTACTATTATTATATTAATTTACATATTAATTACTACTATTATTATTACTATAATTACTACTATTTTACTATTAATTACTACTATTAATTACTTAACTATTAGTTACTTACTATTATTATTACTATTAATTACTACTATTAATTTACTACTATTGATTACTACTATTAATTACTACTATTGAGTCTTACTATTAATTACTACTATTAATTACTTAACTATTAATACTACTATTAATTCTATCTACTATTGAATTACTACTATTAATTACTACTAATTATATTACTACGATTAATAGCTACTTATTACTACTATTATATTCTTTATTACTACTATTAATTATTACTATTAATTACTACTATTAATTACTACTAGAGATGGTCGCACTATATAAAGTTCGGTCCGTTTTCGAACTTTTGAACTTCAGAGAAAGTTCGAAAGTTTAAATTCGGACCCATTAAAGTCAATGGGGAGTGATAGTTTGAGAGTTAGCGAATATGAATTTTCAGTAATTACCGAAAATACAGCCGCGAGTCCGAAAAACAAACTATTTTGAACTCGAACTACTTCGAACAGTTCGAGTTTTGTCCCGAACAATAAAAGTTTCGGCTTGAACACAGGTTCGAGTTCTAGTCCATCCCTAATTACTACTATGTAAGTATCCCTTACTCGGAGGTGTGTATGTAGCCTCCAATCCAGTTCTTGTTTTTGCTAAGGATAAACATTCCCCCTCCCACTCCTAACTGACGCCCCTCCTATTTAAAAACACGAAGAGCATCTAAACTCTTTAAAGGAGGAGTCCACCCAGAAAAGGTTTTCCTTGACTTAAAGGGCATGTCCACCCCCAAAACTATAATTTAACCCACTACTGGCCCCACTGTGTTAATGTTAAAAAATCCTTACCTAGATGTCCTGCTCCTGATGTTCTCCTGCAGTGCCTGTTCAGATTCTGTATGTTTTAATCCTGTCCCCCTCTTCCTTGTCCCTCCCTCCCTCCCTCGGATCCCTTCTTGAGGCTTCTATCCGGGGAGGGGTGTTCCTAGGATTTTGATACCTGAAACAGCTTTTATATGCCGCCTATCGTAGGACAGGTGGTGTCACAATAAGTGGACGTGGCTTTACAGGAACAGAAACATGCTGTGGATAGGTTGTGCTGGGCTGACTAACACTGACTGGTGACTGAGGGCTGATTACACTGATTGGTGGACTGGAGAGCTGACTTAACATGGATTGGTGGAGTGGGGCTGAAATGCAATATTACAGGAGAAGTTTTTTTTTTTTAACTGCTGCCTTTAAACATTTTTTTAACTGCAACGCCCTGAGCAAATGTTTTCAGTTGCTTCATGGTAGGGGCACCCCTGCTTCTATCCCTACCTCTAAAATCCCAGCCCACCCTCCACCGCTGATTTAGATTTGTGAAACAAACTCCAGAAACATACTTTCCCACGCTGTTTGCATTGCCAGCAGCTGCATCTGTGATGTGGGTAACTCTCTGCCAATCACAATGCAGCTGCCAGTCTGACTCTCTCTGCTGCTTCCGCAAGCCGGGCGCTGACGTCGAGGGAAAAAAAGGATGTAAGTAAAATTCTTTTTTCTTTTACAAATCTAAATCGGGCCGTTGGGGTGGGGTGCCCTACACACAAAAAATTTCCAGAAATTGAGATTAGAATAAACTATCGCTTGTTTTTCCAAATATATTGGAATTCAATTAAATATTTCACTACAGACAGCCCTCCCCCTTTCTATTTAATTTTTACAAACCCCACCCACCTTTAATTTAGCATAGAATGATACTTAGCCGATTTGGAGAATTCTTTAATCCCCCTGAGAGAGTCAATCGGAGCATGTTTAAACTCACTGAGCTAGGGGAGGGGCAGTAACTGCAGAGGTTTCTGTACTGTAACATTTTACTATATACTGAAAAATAACACTATATAATGATACATAACACTATACTGATAAATAACACTATATACTGATAAATAGCACTATTACCGATAATAGCACTATATACAAGATAAATAAGCACTATATAACTGATAAAATAGCACTATATATTGATAAATAACACTATATACTGATAAATAGCACTAAATATTGTAATAAATAAGAAATAATCACTATATCGTGATAAATAGCAACTATATATTGATAATCACTATATACTGATAATAGCACTATCCATTGATAAATAACACTATAAACTGATAAACACTAATTTGATAAATAACACTTATACTGATACATATATAGATAATAACATTAATATGATAAATAGCACTATATACTTATAAATATAGCACTATATACGATAATAACACTATAACTGATAAATAACATATATACTGATAAATACCTATATACAGATAATACACTATATACTGATAAATAAGCACTATATCCTAGATAAATAACACTATATATTGATAACTATAACACTCATATACTGATAATAACACTAATACAGATAATAGCACTACATACTGATAATAGCACTATATATTGATAAATAACCACTATATACTGTAAATAACACTATATCACAGATAAATAACACTGTATACTGATAAATAGCACGATATAATGATAAATAGCACTATATACTGATAAATAGCACTATTATTGATAAAAACACTATATAATGATAATAACACTATATACTGATAAATAACACTATATACTGATAAATAGCACTATATATTGATAAATAACACTATATTATAGATAAATACACTATAATACTGATAAACCTATTACACTATATATGAATTAATAGCACTATACATACTGATAAATAACACTATATACTGATAAATATAGCACTATAATACTGATAAATCACTATACATTGATATATACCTATATAATACTGATAAATACACTATATACATGATATAACTAATACGATAATAGCACTATATGCACTGACTAATACACTATATACTGATAAATAACACTATATACTGATATAATAAAGCACTATATACGGATAATAACTATACTGATAAATAGCACTATATACGATAAAAGCCACTATATACTGATAATCACTATATACAGAAATAACACTTATACTGATAAAGACACTAATACAGATAGAGCACTATATACGATAATAACACTATATACAGAAAATAGCACTATAACTATATATAAACACTATAACTGATAAATAACACTTGACTGATAAAGAACCTATTACTGGATAAATAACACTATATACATGATAAATAGCACATATATACCGATAAATATACACCATATATATAACTCAATATACAACGACTATTACTGATAATAACACTATATAGAAACAATATACATACACTATCATACTGATCAATAACACATATACGATAAATAGCACTATATCACTGATAAAGCACTATATACAGATAAAACACTATATATCTAAATAACACTATATACTGATAAATAGCACTATATCTGATAATTAGCACTATGACTGATAAAAACACTATATACTGATAGCATAATACTGAAATACACTAATACTGATAAACACTATATATTGATAAATAACACTATATACTTATAAATACCACTTAATCTGATAAATAACCTATATAACTGATAAATAACACTATATACTGATAAATACACTTATAATTGATACAAATAGCACTATTAACTGATAAATACATTTATTGTTTTGCTATATATTGATAAATAGCACATAAACTGATAAATACACTATATACTGATAAATAAACTTATACACTATAACATAACACTATATACTGATAAATAACACATATATACTGATAAATAACACTATTACTGAAAATAACTATATATATACTGATAACTATCACTATATACTGATAAATAGCACTATATAAATCTGATAAATAGCACTATATATTGATAAATAACACTATATATGATAAATAACACTATATTGATAAATAACACTATATACTGATAAATAGCACTATAATACTGATAAATAGCACTATATACTGATAAATAACACTATATACTGATAAATAGCACTCTAATAAATACATGCACTATAAATGAATAAATAACACTATATACTGATAATAGCACTATAATATTGATAAATAAACACTATATACTGGTAAATAGCACTATATATTATAAATAACATATATACACTATATAGCACTATAACTGATAATACACTATATACTGAATAAATCCACTATATACTGATAACATAACATATATCACTGATAACATAGCACTATAATACACTAGATAATAACACTATATACTGATTAATACTATTCAGACTATATACATGATAAATATCCTACTAATATACTGATAAATAACACTATATACGTGATAATAGCACTATATATTGATAAATAGCACTTATTACTGATAAATAGCACTCTATATACTGATAAATAGCACCTATATAGAAAATAACAAACTATAAATAACACTACTATATCTGAAACTACACATATATATAAACAAAACTGATAAATAACACTAGAAATAAACGTAATCTGTATAAATACACTATAATAAATCATAAATAAAAATAATAACTGATAATAGCACTATATACTGATATACACTAATCAAAAAACTGATAAAGATTAACACTATATCTAACATAACATAATAAATACTGATAATAGCACTATATACTGATAAAACACTATAAATCAATAAAAGTCCTATCGTTTAATGTCTAATTTTGCCAACATCAATATAACATTTGAAAAATAACATCTGATTGCAAACATAGCACCATTTTAGATAAGACCTTATTAATACTCTATACTGATAAATCACTATATCTGAAAAATACACTATATACTGATAAATAGCACTATATACTGATAAATACACTATATACTGTAAATAAACTATATACTGATAAATAAGCACTAATCTACTGATAAATAACACTATATACTGATAATAACACATATACTGATAATAACTCTAATATACTTGATAATACTATATACTGATAAATAGCACTATATACTATAAAATAGCAACATATACTGTAAATAGCACTATATATTGATACATAACCTGATATATTGATAAAGACACTATCTACTGATAATAACACTATATACAGATAATAGCACTATATACTGCATAATAGCACTAATACTGATAAATAACACTATATAACTGATAAATGCACTATATCAGATACATAGCACTATAAACTGATAAATACCTAACAATTATACTGATAATAGCACTAATATGATAATAACACTATATACTGGTAAATTAGCACTATATATTGATAAAAACATTATCACTGCAATATATGCACTATATACTGATAAATACCACTATATACTGATAAATAACACTATATACTGATACATAGCACTATACTGAATACTGATAAATAACACTATATACTGATAAATACACTATATACGATAAATACACTATATACTGATAAATAACACTAGATACTGATAAATAACACTATATACTGATAATATACACTATATATTGAAAAAATAGCACTATATAATATACATAGATAATAGCTACACTATATACTGATAAATAAGGAAATACACGATATACTGATAAATAACACTATAATACATGATAAATAGCACTATATACTGATAAACTATACACTATATAACTGATACAATAACACTATACTAATACACAATGATAAATAACCTTTCTTAAATGCTATAATAAACTGATAAATAACACTTATATACTGATCACTGCACTATACTGATAATAGCACTATATACTGATAAATAGCACTATTATTGATATAACACTATATATGATAAATAGCACTATACTGATAAATTAACACTATATAGATAAATAACTTATACTGATAAATAGCACTTATCTGATAAATAACACTATATACTGATAATAGCACATATACAATAAAAGCACTATAAACTGATAATAACACTATATACTGATAATAGCACTAAATATGATAAATAACACTATTACTGTAAATAGCACTTTATTGATAAATAACAATTATACACTGATAATAGCATATATACTGATAAATAACACTAAATACTGATAAATAGCACTATATACTGATAAATAACACCTATATACTGATAAAATAGTCACAAATACTGATAAATAACACGATATAATTGTAAATAACACATATTACTGATAAATAACACTATATACGATAAATAGCACTATATACTGATAAATAGTCAACTATATATTGATAAATAACACTATCTGATAAATAACACTATATACAATAAATAACACTATATAAACATCGATAATAGCACTATACTGATCAAATAGCACTATATACTGATAAATAGCACTATATATGAATAGCACTATATACTGATAAATAGCACTATATATTGATATAAATAACACTATATACTGATAAACTATACACTATATCAGATAACTACAACTATATACTGAATAAATAAACACTATATACGATAAACTAGCACTATATACAGATAAAAGCACTATATACTGATAAATAAGCACTATATACCACTTTAGCACTATATAATTGATAAATAACACTATAACTAACTGATAAATAACACATATAGAGTAAATAACACATAATATGATAATAACCATATACTGATAAATCGCATATAATACGTAACATAACACTATATACTGATAAATGCACTATATACTGAATAAATAGCACTATATACTGATAAATACACTATATACTGATAAATAACACTATATACTGATAAAACCAACTATATTACTGATAAATAGCACTATATACTGATAAATAACACTATATAACTGATATAAACTATTACAGATAAATAGGCATATATACATATACAGATAAATAGCCTATAAAACTGATAAATAGCACTAATACTGATAAATAGCACTATATATGATAAATAAAACACTATATTACTGAATAACCTAATACTGATAATAGCACATATATTATAAATAACATTATACTACTATAAATAAACTAACCTATAAATAAACACTATATACTGATAAATAACACTATATACTGATAAATAGCACTATATATTGATAAATCTAACATATATATACCTGATAAATAACACTATATATCTGATAAATAGCACTATATAAACTGATAATAGCACTTATATACTGATAAATAACACTATAAACTGATAAATACACTATATACTGATAAAGCACTATAACTATGATAAATAACACTATATACTGATTAAATAGCACTATAGTTGATAATAACATTATACAAAAACACTGTAAATAGCACTATATAACTGATAAATAACCTATATACTGATAAATAGCACTATATACTGATAAATAACACTATATACTGTATAATAGCACTAAATACTGATAAATAACACTATATATGATAATATATACTGATATAACACTATATACAGATAAATAGCACTATATACTGATAATAGCACTATATATTGATAAATAACACTATATACTGAATACAAACACTATATACAGATAAATGAACCTAATACTGATAAATAGCACTATATACTGATAAATAACAATAGCACTATATACTGATAAATACACTAATATTGATAATAGCCTATATACTGATAAATAGCACATATCATTGATGAAATAACACTATATACGATAAATACACTATATACGATAAATACCTATATACTGATAATAACACTATTTTACTGATAAATAGCACATATACATGATAAATAGCACTATATACTGATAAAAGCACTAATCAGATAATAGCCTAATATTGAAAATACAATATACGATAATAACCATATACAGATAAATAACACCATAATACTGATAAATAGCACATATACTGATAAATAGCACTATATACTGATAAATAACACTATATACTGGATAAATAGCACTAATAGATGATAATAGCCACTATATACTGATAAATAACCTGATATACTGATAAATAACACTATATACTGATAAAACGCACTATATACTGATAAATAGCACTATATACTGATAAATACACACTATACTGATAATAACACTATATACACGATAAATAACACTATACGTAACACTATATATAGCACTATAAACTGATAAATAGCACTATATATGATAAATAGAACTAAATGATTGAATAACACTAGATATAAATAACACTATATACTGATAAATAGCACTATATTTGATAAATAACATTATAACGATAAATAGACTATATACTGAATACACTATATACTGATAAATACAATATCAATAGCACTATATGATAAAACATATATACTGAAAATAACACTATAATACTGATAAATAGCAACTTAGTATGATAAATAGCACTATATACTGATAAATAGCACTATATACTGATAAATACCCTAATACTGATAAATAACATTATATTTTACTATATATGACAATCACTAGTATACTGATAAATAGACCTAGATACTGATAAATAGCACTATATACTGATAAATAGCACTATATATAATTGATAACAACCACTATATACTGATAAATAACACTATAATACAGATATATACATATAATACTGATAAATAACCTATATACTGATAAAACTAACTATATACTGTAAATACACTATATACTGATAAATAGCACTATATACAGATAAATACACTATATACTAGATAAATAAAGCACTATATAATGATCCATAACACTATATACTGATAAATATCACTATATACTGAGAAATACACTATATACGATAAATAGCACTATATACTGATAAATACACCATATACTATATAAATAACACTATATACTGATAAATAGCACGATATACTGATAAATAACACTATATACATGCTATACATGCACTATATACTGATAAATAACACTGATAATACTGATATGAACATATATACTATAATAGCACTATATACTGGATTAAATAACACTTATAATGATAAATAGCACGATATACTGCTAATAGCACTATATATCTGATAATAACACTATACTGTATATGCACTAAATAATACTGATAAATAACACTATATACTGATAAATAGCACTATATTGATAAATAACACTTAATATACTATAAATAGCACTATATAATGTAAATACCTATATACTGATAAATAACACTATATACATGTAAATTATATCACTATAATCTGATAACATAACACCATAATACTGATAAATACACATATATACTGATAACAAGCACTATAAATACAGATAAATAACACTATATACTGATAATAACACATAACATATAAATACACTATATACTGATAAATAACACTATATACTGATAAATAGCACTATATACTGATAAATAACAACTATATACTATAAATATCACTATATATGATAAATAGCACTATATAAAACATATATAACTGATAAATAGCACTATATACTGATAAATACACTATTACTGGATAAATAACACTATATACTGATAAATAACACTATATACTGATAAATAGCACTATATACTGATAAATAACACTATATACTGATAAATAACACTATATACTGATAAATAGCACTATATACTGATAAATAACACTATATACTGATAAATAACACTATATACTGATAAATAGCACTATATACTGATAAATAGCACTATATACTGATAAATAACACTATATACTGATAATAACACTATATACGATAAATAACACTATATCTTGATACATAACACATATACTATAAAGCACTATTATGATAAACAACACTATATACAGATAAATAACACTATATACTGATAAATAACACCAATACATATAAATAACACAAAATACTGATAAATAGCACTATAACTGATAAATAGCCATATATGATAAATACTGATATACTGATAAATAGCACTATAATGTAAATAGCACTATATACTGATAATAACACTATAATACTGATAAATAACAACTATATACTGATAAATAGCACTATATAATACTGATAAATAGCACTATATAACTGATAAATACAACTATTACTGATAAATCCCATCATATACAGATACATAGCATATATACTGATAAATAGCACATATATACTGATAAATAGCACTATATACTGATAATAACACTATATACTGATAATAACACTGTATACTGAAATAGCACTATATACTGATAAAACACTATAACTGATAAATAAACTATAACTGATAATAGCACTGTAATTGATAATAACAATAACTGATAATAGCACTATATACTGATAAATAACACTATATACTGATAAAATACACTATATACAGACTGATAAATATCACTATACTGATAAATAAGCACTATAATACTGATAAATACACTATTACTGATAACATAGCACTATATACTGATAAATAGCAACTATATATGAATAAATAATCACTATATACTGATAAATAGCATATATCCTGATAATAGCATAACGTTAATACTAATCTGATAAATAGCACTATATATGATAAATAACAACTATACCTAACTGATAATAGCACAATGTATGATAAATAAGCACATATAATGATAATCGCACTATATATACGATAAAATAACACCTATAATACTGATAAATAGCACTATATAAACACTGATCAAATAGCACTATATACTGATAAATAACACTAATACTGATAAATAGCACTATAATATAACATAATACGTAATAACACTATATACTGATAAATAGCCACTATATATAGAACTAGCACTATATCACTGATAAATAACACTAATAATACTGATAAATACACCATTACTGATAAATAGCACATATATACTGATAAAATAACAACTATATTACTGATACATAGCACTATATCTGATAAATGGAACTATATATTGATAAATACACATTATATACTGATAAATAGCACTATATAGGATAAATACCACTATATACTGTAAATAGCACTATATACTGGTAAATAACACTATATACGATAAATAGCACTATTGATAAATAGCACTATATATGATAATAGGGGTACACTATAATCTTGATAATATGCACTATATACTGATAAATAACACTATATACTGTAATACCCATACTGATAAATAGCACTATATCCTGATAATACAATATACTGATAAATAACACATATACTGATAATAGCACTATATACTGATAAATAACACTATATACTGATAAATAAGCACTATATACTAGAAAATAGCACTATATATGAAAATCACTATTGATAAATAACACTATATACTAATAAATAGCACTAATGATGATAATAACACTATTACGATGATAAAACACTATATACTGATAAATAGCACTATATACTAGATATAGCACTATATACTAGATAAAATAAGCACTATATATTGATAAATAACACTATATACTGATAAATAGCACTATATATTGATAAATAACACTATATACTGATAAATAGCACTATATACTGATAAATAACACTATATACTGATAAATAGCACTATATATTGATAAATAACACTATATACTGATTAATATACTATATACTGTAAATAACACTATATATTGATAAATAAACACGTTATACTGATAAATAACACATATTTGATAAATAACACATATATATCCATGATAAATAAGCACTAATACTATTAATATCACACTATATACTGATAAATAACACTATATACTGATAAATAAGCCTATATATTGGATAAATACACTTATACTGATAAATACACTATATACTGAAAATAACACTATATACTGGAAATAGCACTATATTGATAAATAACACTATATACTGATAAATAGCACGTATATGATAATAAACTATACTATAACACATAAATAACTGATACGATAACACTATATATGATAAAGTAACACTATATACTGCATAATAGCACTATATCTGATAAATAACACTATATACTGATAAATACACTATATACTGATAAAAGCACTATATATTGATAATAACACTATAATATACTGATAAATAGCCTGTATAATTGATAATAACACTATATACTGATAAATAACACTATATACTGATAAAATAACCCTATATAAAATTGATAAAATAACACTATCTACTTGATAAATAACATATACGATAAATACCACTATAATACTGAAAATTAGCACTATATACTGAAATAACACTATATACTGATAAATAACACTATATACTGATAAATAGACACTATATATTTGATAAATAAACTATAATACTGATAAATACACCCTATATAAATATAAAATACCTATAATAACTGATAAATAGCATATAATAACTGATAAATAACACTATATACTGATAAATAGACTAATACTTAGATGTAAATAACACTATATACGATAAATAGACTATATACTGATAAATAACACTATATACTGATAATAACACTATATACTGATAATAACTATATATTGCATAATACATACTGATAAAACACTATATACTGATAAATAGCACTATATACTGATAAATAACACTATATAAACTGATAAATAGCACTATATACTGATAAATACACTATACTGATAAATAGCAACTATACTGATAAATAGCACTATATATGATAAATACCACTATATACTGTTAAATAACACACTATATACTGATAATTAACACTAGTTACTGGATAAAATAACACTATATACTGATAAATAACACTATATACTGATAAAATAACACTATATACTGATAAATAACAACTATATAACTGATAAATACACACTAAATACTATATATGATAAATATACACTATAAACTGATAATAGCCATATATCTGATAAATAACACTATATACTGTATAATAGTCAACTATTACTGATAAATACACACTATGTACTGATAATAGCACATATATACTGATAAATAACACTATATACTGATAAATAGCACTATATACTGATAAAAACACTGATAATAGCTGATAAATAACACTATATATTGATAATAACACTGATATAACAATGTATAAAGTAACACAATATTACTGATAAATAACACTATATCTGATAATAGCCATATGATATGATAAATAACACTATATATGATAAATAGGATATATACTGATAAATAACACTGTATTATGATAAATAACACTGTATACTGATAATAGCACTATATAACTGATAAATAGCACTAATATACTGATAAATAATATATACTGACTACACTATAATCTGTCAATACACTATACTGAAATAGCCTATATCCTGATAAATAGCACTATATACTGATAAATAACACTAATCTGATAAATAGCACTATATGATCCTTGATAAATAGCACTATATACTGAATAAATAACACTTATACTGATAAATAGCACTATATACTGATAAATAGCACTATATACTGATAAATAGCACTATATACTTATAAATAACACTATTACTGATAAATAGCACTATTACTGATAATAGCACTATATACTGATAAATAGCACTATATATTGATAAATAACACTATATACTGATAAATAGCACTATATACTGATAAATAACACTATCAGGGAGATTCATAAAAGTTCTTATAGTTAAAAATGGTGCTAAATTTGTCCCAACCAATCAGATGTAGCTTTCAAATGTATAAGATCTGATTGGTTGGGCAAAATTAGCACCATTTTTAATGTTAAAGAACACTAAACCCATAAAACAATATTTGCCATTCGTTCTATTTATTCACAGGGAGGTGAGAACGCTTATTCTTACCTCCCTGTGAAATAATATTACGCTCGGGGAGACCTGGAAATTACCTACAGCCGCTCAACTCGCAGCACTCCAGCTCGCAGCCGCTTCTTCTAACTTATATACTAGCAAGTGTACTGAATGGACATCTACCTTGGCAGCCCCCCAGCTACTGACTATCCATAAATATGAGAACTTACTGAATGTTGCTCCATGGCTGAGACTGATGGTCCCCACAAGCAGGCCACATGCACAAGCACAACACCTTGTAAGCCCATTGCAGTCCGGTGGATCTGTATGCTTAATCCTAATGGTAGGTTGGTGTCCAGACTCGGCCCCTTTTATACTTCTAAAAACTGTTGCCTGGGTCCCCATGATAACATGTTGAAAAAGTGTTGAACCCAACAGGAGATGCTCCCCTCCCACCCACGGTAGGAACTACATGATTTCAGACCTTAGATCTTTACTTGGCAGGTTTGTCAGAACTGATTCCACAGGAATTCCCTGAGTCCCGAGCTATTCAGCCCTCCATCCTCATTATTACTGAAATGTCAATATTATTTTAAGAGAAAATGAAACATATTTGGCAACTTACATCATCCTCCTACCTTGTTTTTAGATAGGAGGAGCCCAACATAGGTGGTGGACGGAATTGTCCTATATGCGCAGGTTGGGTGGTAATTTATGTTCAATTTCCTCAGGAGGTATACCAATATTAGGCCAAGGAGAGTCCAAATATCATAATACGTGGAGTCAGGAAGTTTTAGAACATAAAGGACACAAATCATACACTCTGCATGTTACACACCTGAATACAACCCGGGAGAAGTCCCAACCTGGCAGAGACCAGCACGAAGCCAGAAGAGAACGGGCGGAGCATGTGAGGAAACCACGTACCATAAAAGCGGAGGTAACAGTACGCAGGGTGAGGGACTCAGCAGGTGTTAGATCCACCAGCCTGGGTTATATAATCAACGGAAAGAAGAGGAGCAAGAGGGAGAAGATAGAAGGACCATTCATGATATAAACGGGGAACTGTGGTCTCAATCATAGCTCTTATAGAAAAAAACAACAAACTCCACAATCATGATCTAGCTGCAGTCCTATCCAAATTTACAGCATTATAAAGGGTGTTGTTTCTGCTAGAATTGTGAGCGTGACATCACCAGTATTGTGTGATCTGCCTCGTTGTTAAAGGTTGGAGCATCCACTATCCTGGCGATTCAGGCATCATCAGATGCATCAAAACCCTCTTAAATCCCCAAAGTTTTGTAGCCACAAGCCTGGCAGAATGTTTGTAGGTCTGTAACTACTTAGAAAAGATTGATTTTTGTGGGGTGGGTCTTGGACACCGCTTAATACACATGCCTGTCACAGAGACCACGAGGACAGGTGCAATCTGGAGGAAGTGAAACTTTGCAAACTTATAACTTAAGATATAGAAAAGCTTAGAGGCATTATCATAGCCACAAACACAAGGAGGCGGTGTTTCATTACGTTATACCCTTTAATAGTGGCAATTAGACTGAGCTATAAAATCTATCATATGTTGCTTGTATAGATAACTGAATCCTCACCCTTGAGAGTCGCAGTCTCAAGAGCTAGAACCTGTTTCTAGTTGATATTTCCTAATCCGGCAGAACGTGGAATTCAAAGGGTGGAACTTTGTTAAAATGTGATTTCAATCTGTCAGTCATAAAAAGTAAAATGCTATGTTTGAAATTTAAAAAATTTCACTCTCCATTGACTTCCAGTTGGGTTTAAATTTGTGGTGGATCAAATCCTACTAGTTTTCGGTTCAACTTGCTAAAGGGGAACTGTAGTCTCTCCAAACAAGCCTTAGTTTAATGAAAGGACCAGTTTACCTTGAAAAACGACCATCAACTCTACTTGCTCCCAGGCCCAAAATATTGAATAAAGGACCCCTCTGACCGAAATCTAATGGGGTGGGAGGCTGACATGTGACATCTCTAAGGCTTCTCTGCAACAGTGACCTCGGCTGAGCACAGCCTCAGACTCCTCAGTGTGTGAGGGAGAACGGAACAGTTCCCTCCCCTCTTACGTGCCGTGTGAAGTCCTGGCAGAGAAGGTAAGGGAATCTACAGCCCCTCTCTTCTCACTATGTGAAAAACAGCCGTTTCAGGGTTCTCACTGCCTGAAAGGACTGTTCCACAGAGTTTGGGTGGGGGGTGGAGTAAGGGCCCTGAAGGAGATGATGTCAGAGTGTCCCCACAGCACCATGATCGGGTGGGCTTAGTCAAACCTGTGAGTGGGGCGGGACACGACAAAGTCTCCGCCTCCCTCTCAAGCTCTCCAAGCTCTTTTACAATTTTTACATGCTCAAGGAGGCAGCTAGTGGAATAGCATTCAGTGATGGCGGCAATATCATCTGGTACATCCATGATTGACAGCTGCAAACCAAACCAGGAAGTAAACATAGAGAACACTCGCACCATATACAGAAGGTGGGACTTCAAATTAATATATTAAAACTTTATATACATTGGAACATGCGCCATAGTAGAGTTTGTGCGGTGCTGGACTTGGGCTTCATTCACACTATGCTGTGTTTTGGTGCGATTTTCCTGTGCAATGGAAGTGAATGGCGCAGTTCACACTGCATTGCTGTGATATAGTGCGTTGTCAAAAATGGACTGCATGCAACAGTGTCATACGGTAACGCAAAGCAGTGACATTGAAAATAATGGCCGACGCTGTGCATTAACGCAGTGGAACATCCCAGTAAATGACAAACCAGATGTTCCGCTGCGTTAAAACGGCGCCTAATACGAACGTAGCCAAGGCCTCAGAGCCATTACCTGCTCACCGATGGGGATGAATGAAGCCATATTGGAATGGGCTCCCATGGACGTCTGACACTGGGAGATTCTCTGGATTAACTTAAGGTCCCATGTGTTGGCGATAAATGGACCACCCTGACTACATCTTATGTTACTCGCCATTTTATTGATGGACGTTTACTGATAATAAAACTCATGGATATTTTGTTTTGTTGCAGAATGTTTATGGTGAACAGAAGAATGAATGGAACTTTGTATCTAAGGACAAATCCTCCACCAAAAAATGTTTGCAATGTAATAAAAGGTTCTCAGACTCCGTTCAGATCACCGCTCGCCTTGATTCCCTTCATTTTGATATGTGTCACAGTAATAAAAACTGCAACTGGTAGCAAACCTCTGGTGTGGTGTGTGATATTACCCAAATGTTTTATACACAGTAGAATATACCAATGTACCGTTCCCTTTGAGTGAAAAGGCAAACAGCATCATTTTGCTGTATAACAGATTAGCCCTACGTCTTCCAGCTTTTTAGCTATTGCAGTGGGGGGATTTACCTAGATTATATATATATACATATATATATTTTATTTTATTTTTCATTTGAGGGGTGAATGTGCCCTTTAAACTCTAACTCACTTTTAAATTAAATACATTGGATATTGTGGCTTTAAAGGGTTTCTCCACCTAAAATGTTTTAAAAAGTAATGGGGATATCCATTACATTGCTCAAAGCATTTTATTATTTTTTATCATGTAATAAATCAATGAACTATTCATTTTCTCTCCCTCTATGGAACCTGGAGACAGGTTCTCAGTTAAATCTATTACTCCAGCCTTGTCATCTACTAGAGAAATACTCTCCGTCCCCTATACATTATCAGAGCTGCCACTAAGCTGACTAATCATTTTATGGGGATTTTATTGATTCCCACCTCTTTAATGGGTCTTTATGAACCCAAACAGTAAAATAATATCATTATAATTGCCTGGGACCTCATGTTTGTATATGATTACAGAACTCCTGGGTAATATCCTTATAACTTGCATTAGGGGATACTTTCAGGGTTATTCATATATTGTATGGGGCCCAGGAATGTGCATTGATTATCTTTTCTATGTTTATATATATATATAGATATACTGTATATACAGATAATATGATATTGTATGGGGCCTAGGAATGTGCATTGATTATCTTTTCTATGTTTATAAAGTATGCCAGTGTGCAGATAATATGATATTGTATGGGGCCCAGGAATGTGCATTGATTATCTTTTCTATGTTTATAATGTATGCCAGTGTGCAGATAATATGATATTGTATGGGGCCTAGGAATGTGCATTGATTATCTTTTCTATGTTTGCACAAATATTTGACCAGATCAGTAGCATTTCCACAAAATGTAATTGTAATTTAGCCTAATTGGAGTGCTTCCACAGTCCTTGTATTGTATGTATTTATTGGGAAGCATAGTCAAGCTTCCATGTGGTAATAGCGCCCCCAACACGCCCCTTTTATGGGAGGTCCTATGCCTTTAATATAAAGCACTGGATGGCCTCTTCCCTCATTTTAAAAAACCAAAGGGCTGGGGGGAAATGAGAAAGCCTGTTATATGGATCCAATGCACAACTATGAGAAATGCAAAGGTTTGCTAATGGTAATTGAAGTAATAAAGGTTAGAAGTTAGAACATTCCAGACTGGGGATACCTTGATGTGACTGGAAGGGTTTTCATTCATGTGATCACAGTAATGTATACTAAAACCCCTTTGTTTATAAAGTATGCTAGTGTGCAGATAATATAATATTGTATGGGGCCCAGGAATGTGCATTGATTATCTTTTCTATGTTTATAAAGTATGCCAGTGTGCAGATAATATGATATTGTATGGGGCCTAGGAATGTGCATTGATTATCTTTTCTATGTTTATAATGTATGCCAGTGTGCAGATAATATGATTTTTTAGGGGGGCCTAGGAATGTGCATTGATTATCTTTTCTATGTTTATAATGTATGCCAGTGTACAGATAATATTATATTGTATGGCGCCTAGGAATGTGCATTGATTATCTTTTCTATGTTTTTATAAATGTTTTACCAGATCAGTAGCACTTCCGCTAAATGTAGTTGCAATTTAGTGCTTCCACAATCCTTCTTTAATCCCTTATAACACATACGTGGTACCCAAGATTCCCTGTATAACTCAGTCTGTGTCCTTGTACCTTTATATAGACACAGAACTCCTCAGTGTCTTCTAATATCCTTATAATTTACAGTAGGGGATACATTATCCCTTATAATACAAGAGTGGTACCCAGAGTTCTCTGTATAACTCAGTCTGTATCCTTGTAACTTTATATAGACACAGAACTCCTCCGTGACTTCTAATATCCTTATAATTTACAGTAGGGGATACATTATCCCTTATAATACAAGAGTGGTACCCAGAGTTCTCTGTATAACTCAGTCTGTATCCTTGTACCTTTATATAGACACAGAACTTCTCAGTGACTTCTAATATCCTTGTAATTTACAGTAGGGGATACATTATCCATTATAATACATGAGTGGTACCCAGAGTTCCCTGTATAACTCAGTCTGTGTCCTTGTAACTTTATATAGACACAGAACTCCTTAGTGACTTCTTATATCCTTATAATTTACAGTAGGGAGTACATTATCCTTATAATACATGAGTGGTACCCAGAGTTCCCTGTATAACTCAGTCTGTGTCCTTGTACCTTTATATAGACACAGAACTCCTCAGTTACTTCTAATATCCTTATAATTTACAGTAGGGAGTACATTATCCTTATAATACATGAGTGGTACCCAGAGTTCCCTGTATAACTCAGTCTGTGTCCTTGTACCTTTATATGGACACAGAAATCCTCAGTGACTTCTAATATCCTTATAATTTACAGTAGAGGATACATTATCCACTATGGATTGGGAAGAAGGATAATTACCATCATTATTTTTATTATTGGTCTCATGGTTATTCTCATTGTTGTTGGTCTTGTGTTCGTCTGGCTTGACCACTGCCTGAGCCTGGTAGCACCAGGGGGCATCTGGAACGCTGCTGTCAAAGCAACATTTTTTCTCTACACACTGTTGGGGGGTGATCCCTGAATACCCGCAGTTTATACGGGCTGCAGCTTTGACTGCACATTGTTCTTTAGCTGTAAGAGAAAAACACCAGTCACTGCATTGGGATATTAGACTCGTATATAAATTCTAAAATAAACAGTGATAAGTAAATAATAAAAACAATATAAATATATTTCATTTATTAACACAATTGCCACGTATCCTGGATTCCTTTTACACTCACTATCAGCTACTGGAGGTCCCTTACAAGGGCTGTATGAGCTCATAACAAGCTCACACAGGAGGTAGATATGGGTGGAGTGTGACATGATGTCATCCATAATCATCATATCTTTACTCTACCACATAAGTCAATCTGGTAAGAATTCCAGCCTACTACTAGAGTGGTAGTTCAGCAACACCCTGCCTCCAACATTTGCGAGGGCTCATTCCTGATAAATAAGAGTCTTGTGCATAGAATGTGGGTAAGGTTGACCGTCTCTAGAGCAAGTTAAGAACCCCCATTTTACTATTGCCATACATACGTATAAATATATATATTGTGGTTGGACGTGCCCTTTAATCCTTTCAACTTTGCTCAACATTCTTTGTATATAACCGTATTTATAGAAAACCATATCAGTCACTATTTACATAATGAATATATTGTACCGCACCCAATCAATGCTGTACACGAAATCCATTCTGTTACTTTCATTCCATTCCCCTGAAATATCAGATCCCCTCTAAACTGGATATAGTTTAGAGGGGATATTACTGGGGAACATTGCTGAGAGGAAGGTAGACAGAAGCTGAACAAATCTAATCTACTAAGGGTTCGTTATTGAGGAATATTATTCATAGAGCAGATATAATCACATGAATAGGCTCAATGGATTATCTTTCCATCCGTCTCATGTTTGAATGATCGGTACAATGTATGAATGGGTTAAGCCACGTGACATCACAGTAAAGATCTATCTATTTCCATTAACAATAATTCTGCAATTTTCAATTTTAACCCTATCCTGACAGTAGAATGAGAACCCCTAAATATGGGAGAAGGATGATGAACATTATTATAACAAATAAACCATAATAACCAGGATCGCCCTGGACAATGAATAATATTAATAGTGTGATCCATTCTATATGGTAAGTGGACACTCAGTGATGTAATCAATACAATGTAGATGTAATAAGGTAGAACATGATGTAACATCTAACTGCGATTACAAACGATCCCTTTACATTGTATAAGGTAAGACGGATCCTTCAGGTGATAATTATGGGATTATTGATGTGATCCAATCAGGCCAAGAATAAACTTTTAGACAGAACCAAGACTAAATTAAAGGACATGAAAAAAAAACAATGATTTTGCCTCATCTTAATCTATTAATTACTACTATTAATTGCTACTATTAATTATTACTATTAATTACTACTATTAATTATTACTATTAATTACTACTATTATGAGCAGGTAATGGCTCTGAGGCCTTGGCTACGTTCGTATTAGGCGCTGTTTTAACGCAGCGGAACATCTGGTTTGTCATTTACTGCGATGTTCCACTGCGTTAATGCACAGCGTCGGCCATTATTTTTAATGTCACTGCTTTGCGTTACCGTATGACACTGTTGCATGCAGTCCATTTTGACAACGCACTATATCACAGCATCGCAGTGGATACTGCGCCATTCACTTCATTGCACAGGAAAATCGCCCAAAACACAGCATAGTGTGAATGAAGCCCAGTCCAGCAACCGCACAAACTCTACTATGTCCGATGTTCAATGTATATAAAGTTGAATATATTAATTTGAGTCCCACCTTCTGTATATGGTGCGAGGTTTCTCATAGTTTACTTCCTGGTTTGGTTTGCAGCTGTCAATCAGGATGTACCAGATGATATTGCCGCCAATCACTGAATGCTATTCCACTAGTGCCTCCTCTCTGAGCATTTAAAATTGTAAAAGAGCTTGGAGAGCTTGAAGAGGAGGCGGAGATTTGGTGAAAAGGCAAACATCATCATTTTGCGCTGTATAAAACAGATTAGACCTACGTCTTCCACTTTTTAGCTATGCAGTGGGGGGATTTACCTAGATTATATATATACTATAATATTTTATTTTATTTTTCATTTGAGGGTGAATGTTGCCCTTTAAACTCTAACTCACTTTTAAATTAAATACATTGGATATTGTGGCTTTAAAGGTTTCTCCACCTAAATGTTTTAAAAAGTATGGGGAATCCATTACATTGCTCAAAAGATTTTATTTATTTTATCATGTATAAATCAATGCAACTATTCATTTTCTCTCCCTCTATGAACCTGGAACAGGTTCTCAGTTAAATCTATTACCACCTTGTCCATCTATCTACAGAGAAATACCTCTCCGTCCCCTATACATATCAGAGCTGCCACTAAGCTGACTAATCATTGTTATGGGGATTTTATTGATTCCCCCTCTTTAATGGGTCTTATGGAACCCAAACGTAAAATGAATATCATTTATAATTGCCTGGGACCTCATGTTTGTATATGATTTACAGAATCCTGGGTAATATCCTTATAACTTGCATTAGGGGATACTTTCAGGGTTATTCATATATTGTATGGGGCCCAGGAATGTGCATTGATTATCTGTTTCTATTTTATATCATATATAATATATAGATATACTTATATCAGATAATATGTATTGTATGGTGCCCGAATGGCATTGATTATTTTCTATGTTTATATATATATAGATTATACTGTCATAACAGATAATATGATATTGTATGGGCCTAGGAAGGTGGCATTGATTATCTTTTCTATGTTTATAAAGTATGCCAGTGTGCAGATAATATGATATGTATGGGCCCAGGAATGTGCATGATTATCTTTTCTATGTTTATATATATATAGATATACTGTATATACGATAATATATATGTATGGGCCTAGGAATGTGCATATATTCTCTTTTCTAGTTTATAAAGTATGCCAGTGTGCAGATAATATGATATTGTATGGGGCCCAGGAAGTGCATTGTTTATTTTTCTATGTTTATAATGTATGCCAGTGTGCAGATATATGATATTGTATGGGGCCTAGGAATGGTGCATTGATTATCTTTTCTATGTTTGCACAATATTTGACCAGATCAGTAGCATTTCCCACAAAATGTAATTTAATTTAGCCTAATTGGAGTGCTTCCACAGTCCTTGTATTGTATGTTTATTGGGAAGCTAGTCACAGCTTCCATGTGGTAATAGCGCCCCCAACACGCCCCTTTTATGGGAGGTCCATGCCTTTAATATAAGCACTGGATGGCCTCTTCCCTCATTTAAAAAACCAAAGGGCTGGGGGGAAATGAGAAGCCTGTTATATGGATCCAATGCACAACTATGAGAAATGCAAGGTTTGCTAATGGTATTGAAGTAATAAAGGTTAGAGTTAGAACATTCCAGACTGGGATACTTGATGTGACTGGAAGGGTTTTCATTCATGTGATCACAGTAATGTATACTAAAACCCCTTTGTTTATAAAGTATGCTAGTGTGCAGATAATATAATATTGTATGGGGCCCAGGAATGTGCATTGATTATCTTTTCTATGTTATAAAGTATGCCAGTGGTGCAGATAATATGATATTGTATGGGGCCTAGAATGTGCATTGATTATCTTTTCTATGTTTATATGTATGCCAGTGCAGATATATGATTTTTTAGTGGGGGCCTAGGAATGTGCATTGAATATCTTTTCTATGTTTATAATGTTGCCAGTGTACGATAATATTATATTGTATGGCGCCTAGGAATGTTCATTGATTATCTTTTCTATGTTTTTATAATGTTTTAACCAGATCAGTAGCACTTCCGCTAAATGTAGTTGCAATTTAGTGCTTCCACCATCCTTCTTTAATCCCTTATAACACATACGTGGTACCCAAGATTCCCTGTATAACTCAGTCTGTGTCTTGTACCTTATATAGACACAGAACTCTCAGTGTCTTCTAATATCCTTATAATTTACAGTAGGGATACATTATCCCTTATAATAAAGAGTGGTACCCAGAGTTCTCTGTATAACTCGTCTGTATCCTTGTAACTTTATATAGACACAGAACTCCTCCGTGACTTCTAATATCCTTCATAATTTACAGTAGGGATACATATCCTTATAAATACAAGAGTGGTACCCAGAGTTTCTCTGTATAACTCAGTCTGTATCCTTGTACCTTTATATAGACACAAAACTTCTCAGTGACTTCTAATATCCTTGTAATTTACAGTAGGGGATACATTATCCATTATAATAATAGTGGTCCCGAGTCCCTGTAAACTCCAGTCTGGTCCTTGTACTTTATATAGACACAGAACTCCTTAGTGACTTCTATATCCTTATATTCTACAGTAGGGATACATTATCCTTATATACATGAGTGGTACCACAGGTTCCCTGTTATAACTCAGTCTGTGTCCTTGTACCTTTATATAGAACACAGAACTCCTCAGTTAACTTCTAATATCCTTATATTACAGTAGGGAGTACATTATCCTTATAACATGAGTGGTACCCAGTTCCCTGTATAACTCGTCTGTGTCCTTGTACCTTTATAGGACACAGAAATCCTCAGTGACTTCTAATTCCTTATAATTTACAGTAGAGGATACATTTCCACTATGGTTGGGAAGAGGATAATTACCATCTATTTTTATTATTGGTCTCAGGTTATTCTCATGTTGTTGGTCTTGTGTTTCGTCTGGCTTGACCACTGCCTGAGCCTGGTAGCACCAGGGGGCATCTGAACGCTGCTGTCAAAGCACATTTTTTCTCTACACACTGTTGGGGGTGATCCCTGAATACCCGCATTTTATACGCCTGCATCTTGACTGCACATTGTTCTTTGCTGTAAGAGAAAAACACCAGTCACTTGCATTGGGATATTAGACTCGTATATAATCTAAAATAAACAGTGATAAGTAATAAAAAAACAATATAAATATTCATTTATTAACAACATTGCCCACGTATCCTGGATTCCTTTTCACCAACTATCAGCTACTGGAGGTCCCTTACAAGGGCTGTATAGCTCATAACAACTCACACAGGAGGTAGATATGGGTGGAGTGTGACCATGATGTCATCATAATCATCATATCTTTACTGCTACCACTAAGTCAATCTGGTAGAATTCCAGCCTACTACTAGAGTGGTAGTTCATCAACACCCTGCTCTCCAACATTTGCGAGGGCTCATCCTGATAAATAATAAGAGTCTTGTGCAATAGAATGTGGGTAAGGTTGAACCGTCTCTAAGCAAGTTAAAACCCCCTTTTACTATTGCCATACATACATAATTATATATATTGTGGTTGACGTGCCCTTTAATCCTTTCAACTTTCCTCACATTCTTTGTATATAACCGTATTTATAGAAAACCATATCAGTCACTATTTATAATGAAATTTGTACCGCACCCAATCAATGCGTACACGAAGATCCATTGTTACTTTTCCATTCCCCTGAATATCAATATCCCCCTAAACTGGATATAGTTTGAGGGGATTTTACTGGGACATGCTGAGAGGAGGTAAGACAGAAGCTGAACAATCTAATCTACTAGGGTCGTTATTGAGGAAATATTTATCATAGAGCAGATATAATCAACATGAATAGGCTCATGATATCTTTCCATCCGTCTCATTTTGAATGATCGGTACAATGTTGAATGGGTTAAGCCACGTGACATCACAAAAGATCTATCTATTTCCATTAACAATAATTCTGCAATTTTCAATTCTTAACCCTATCCTGACAGTAGAATGAGAACCCCTAAATATGGGAGAAGATGATGACATTATTATAACAATAAACAAATAACCAGGATCGCCCTGGACAATGAATAATATTAATAGTGTGACCATTCTATATGGTAATGGACACTCAGTGATGTAATCATACAATTGTAGATGTAATAAGGTAGAACATGATGTAACATCTACTGCGATTACAAACGATCCTTTACATTGTATAAGGTAGACGGATCCTTCCGGTGATAATTATGGGATTATTGATGTGATCCAATCAGGCCAAGAATAAAGTTTTAGACAGACCAAGACTAAATTAAAGGACTGAAAAAAAAACAATGATTTTGGCCTCATCTTAATCTATTATTACTACTATTAATTGCTACTATTAATTATTACTATTATTACTACTATTAAATTCATTATTACTATTAATTACTACTTTAATGACTACTATTAATTACTATTAATTACTTACTATTATTATATTAATTTACATATTAATTACTACTATTATTATTACTATAATTACTACTATTTTACTATTAATTACTACTATTAATTACTTAACTTATTAGTTACTTACTATTATTATCTACTATTAATTACTACTATTAATTACTACTATTGATTACTACTATTAATTACTACTATTGAGTCTTACTATTAATTACTACTATTAATTACTTAACTATTAATACTAACTATTAATTTAACTACTATTGAATTACTACTATTAATTACTACTAATTATATTACTACGATTAATAGCTACTTATTACTACTATTATATTCTTTATTACTACTATTAATTATTACTTTAATTACTACTATTAATTACTACTAGAGTGGTCGCACTATATAAGTTTCGGTCCGTTTTCGAACTTTTGAACTTCAGAGAAAGTTCGAAAGTTTAAATTCGGACCCATTAAGTCTGGGGAGTGATAGTTTTGAGAGTTAGCGAATATGAATTTTCAGTTACCCTCGAAAATACAGCCGCGAGTCCGAAAAACAAACTATTTTGAACTCGAACTACTTCGAACAGTTCGAGTTTGTCCGAACTAATAAAGTTCGGCTTGAACACAGGTTCGAGTTCTAGTCCATCCCTAATTACTACTATGTAAGTATCCCTTACTCTGAGGTGTGTATGTAGCCTCCAATCCAGTTTCTTGTTTTTGCTAAGGTATAAACTTTTCCCCTCTCCCATCCTAACTGACGCCCCTCCTATTAAAACCAAGACATCTAAACATCTTTAAAGGAGGATCACCCAGAAAAGGTTTTCCTTGACTTAAAGGGCATGTCCACCCCCAAAACTATAATTTAACCCACTACTGGCCCCACTGTGTTAATGTTAAAAAATCCTTACCTTAGATGTCCTGCTCCTTATGGTTCTCCTGCAGTGCCTGTTCAGAGTTCTGTATGTTATCCTGTCCCCACTTCTTCCTTGTCCCTCCCTCCCTCCGGATCCCTTCTTGATGCTTCTATCCAGGGGTGTTCCTAGGATTTTGATACCTGAAACAGCTTTTATATGCCGCCTATCGTAGGACAGGTGGTGTCACAATAAGTGGACGTGGCTTTATCAGGGAACAGAAACATGCTGTGGATAGGTTGTGCTGGGCTGACTAACACTGACTGGTGAACTGGAGGGCTGATTAACACTGATTGGTGGACTGGAGAGCTGACTTAACATGGATTGGTGGAGTGGGGCTGAAATGCAATATTACAGGAGAAGTTTTTTTTTTTAACTGCTGCCTTTAAACATTTTTTTAACTGCAACGCCCTGAGCAAATGTTTTCAGTTGCTTCATGGTAGGGGCACCCCTGCTTCTATCCCTACCTCTAAAATCCCAGCCCACCGCTGATTTAGATTTGTGAAACAAACTCCAGAAACATACTTTCCCACGCTGTTTGCATTGCCAGCAGCTGCATCTGTGATTGGTAACTCTCTGCCAATCACAGATGCAGCTGCCAGTCTGACTCCTCTCTGCTGCTTCCGGCAAGCCGGGCGCTGACAGTCGAGGGAAAAAAGGAGTGTAAGTATAAATCTGTTTTTCTTTTACAAATCTAAATCGGTCCGTTGGGGTGGGGTGCCCTACACACAAAAAATTTCCAGAAATTGCAGATTAGAATAAACTATCGCTTGTTTTTTCCAAATATATTGGAATTCAATTAAATATTTCACTACAGACAGCCCTCCCCCTTTCTATTTAATTTTTACAAACCCCACCCACCTTTAATTTAGCATAGAATGATACTTAGCCGATTTGGAGATTCTTTGAATCCCCCCTGAGAGAGTCAATCGGAGCATGTTTAAACTCACTGAGCTAGGGGAGGGGCAGTAACTGCAGAGGTTTCTGTACTGTAACATTTTACTATATACTGAAAAATAACACTATATAATGATACATAACACTATACTGATAAATAACACTATATACTGATAAATAGCACTATTACCGATAATAGCACTATATACAGATAAATAGCACTATAAACTGATAAATAGCACTATATATTGATAAATAACACTATATACTGATAAATAGCACTAAATATTGTAATAAATAATTAAATAATCACTATATCCTGATAAATAGGCAACTATATATTGATAATCACTATATACTGATAATAGCACTATCCATTGATAAATAACACTATAAACTGATAAACACTAATTTGATAAATAACACTTATACTGATACATATATAGATAATAACATTAATATGATAAATAGCACTATATACTTATAAATATAGCACTATATACGATAATAACACTATAACTGATAAATAACATATATACTGATAAATACCTATATACAGATAATACACTATATACTGATAAATAAGCACTATATCCTAGATAAATAACACTATATATTGATAACTAAACACTCATATACTGATAATAACACTATATACAGATAATAGCACTACATACTGATAAATAGCACTATATATTGATAAATAACACTATATACTGATAAATAACACTATATACAGATAAATAACACTGTATACTGATAAATAGCACTATATACTGATAAATAGCACTATATACTGATAAATAGCACTATTATTGATAAAAACACTATATAATGATAAATAACACTATATACTGATAAATAACACTATATACTGATAAATAGCACTATATATTGATAAATAACACTATATTATAGATAAATACACTATAATACTGATAAACGCTAAAACACTATATATGAATTAATAGCACTATAGATACTGTAAATAACACTATATACTGATAAATAGAGCACTATAATACTGATAAATCACTATACATTGATATAGACCTATATAATACTGATAAATACACTATATACATGATATAACTAATACGATAATAGCACTATATACACTGACTAATAGCACTATATACTGATAAATAACACTATATACTGATATAGATAAGCACTATATACGGATAATAACTATACTGATAAATAGCACTATATACAGATAAAAGCCACTATATACTGATAATCACTATATACAGAAATAGCACTTATACTGATAAAGACACTAATACAGATAGAGCACTATATACGATAATAACACTATATACAGAAAATAGCACTATAACTATATACTAAACACTATAACTGATAAATAACACTTGACTGATAAAGATACCTATTACTGGATAAATAACACTATATACATGATAAATAGCACATATATACCGATAAATATACACCATATATATAACTCACATATACAACGACTATTACTGATAATAACACTATATAGAAACAATATACATACACTATCTACTGATAATAACACCATATATCGATAAATAGCACTATATCACTGATAAATCACTATATACGATAAATAGCACTATATATCTAAATAACACTATATACTGATAAATAGACACTATATACTGATAATTAGCACTATGATACTGATAAAAACACTATATACTGAGCTAATACTGAATACACTAATATGATAATACACTATATATTGATAAATAAACACTATATACTTATAAATACCACTTAAACTGATAAATAACCTATATAACTGATAAATAACACTATATACTGATAAATACACTTATAATTGATAATAATAGCACTATTAACTGATAAATACATTTTTTGTTTTTGGCATATATATATAAATAGCACATAAACTGATAAATACACTATATACTGATAAATAAACTTATACACTGATATACATAAACACTATATACTGATAAATAACACATATATACTGATAAATAACACTATTACTGAAAATAACATATATATACTGATAACTATCACTATATACGATAAATAGCACTATATAAATTCTGATAAATAGCACTATATATTGATAAATAACACTATATATGATAAATAACACTATATTGATAAATAACACTATATACGATAAATAGCACTATAATACTGATAAATAGCACTATATACTGAATAACTAACACTATAATACTGATAAATAGCACCTCTAATAAATACATGCACTATAAATGAATAAATAACACTATATACTGATAATAGCACTATAATATTGATAAATAAACACTATATACTGGTAAATAGCACTATATATTATAAATAACATTATACACTATATAGCACTATAACTGATAATACACTATATACTGAGATAAATCCACTATATACTGATAACATAACACTATATCACTGATAACATAGCACTATAATACACTAGATAATAACACTATATACTGATTAATAGCCTATCAACTATATACTGATAAATATCACTACTAATATACTGATAAATAACACTATATACTGAAATAGCACTATATATTGATAAATAGCACTTATTACTGATAAATAGCACTCTATATACTGATAAATAGCACCTATATAGTAAAATAACAAACTATAAATAACACTACTATATCTGAAACTACACATATATATAAACAAAACTGATAAATAACACTAGAAATAAACGTAATCTGTATAAATACACTATAATAAATCATAAATAAAAATAATAACTGATAATAGCACTATATACTGATATACACTAATCAAAAAACTGATAAAGATTAACACTATACTAACATAACATAATAAATACTGATAATAGCACTATATACTGATAAAACACTATAAATCAATAAAAGCCTATCGTTTAATGTGCTAATTTGCCATACATCAACTATTACATTTGAAAAATAACATCTGATTGCAAAATAGCACATTTTAGATAAGACCTTATTAATACTCTATACTGATAAATCACTATATCTGAAAAATACACTATATACTGATAAATAGCACTATATACTGATAAATACACTATATACTGTAAATAAACTATATACTGATAAATAAGCACTAATCTACTGATAAATACACTATATACTGATAATAACACATATACTGATAATAACTCTAATATACTTGATAATACTATATACTGATAAATAGCACTATATACTATAAAATAGCAACATATACTGTAAATAGCACTATATATTGATACATAACCTGATATATATGATAAAGACACTATCTACTGATAATAACACTATATACAGATAATAGCACTATATACTGCATAATAGCACTAATACTGATAAATAACACTATATAACTGATAAATGCACTATATCAGATAACATAGCACTATAAACTGATAAATACCTAACAATATATACTGATAATAGCACTAATATGATAATAACACTATATACTGGTAAATTAGCACTATATATTGATAAAAACATTATACACTGCAATATAAGCACTATATACTGATAAATACCACTATATACTGATAAATAACACTATATACTGATACATAGCACTATACTAATACTGATAAATAACATCTATATACTGATAAATACACTATATACGATAAATACACTATATACTGATAAATAACACTAGATACTGATAAATAACACTATATACTGATAATATCACTATATATTGAAAAAATAGCACTATATAATTACTGATAATAGCTACACTATATACTGATAAATAACGAATCACGATATACTGATAAATAACACTATAATACATGATAAATAGCACTATATACTGATAACACTATAACACTGATATAACTGATCAATAACACTATATAATACACATGATAAATAACCTTCTTAAATGCTATAATAAACTTGATAAATACACCTTATATACTGATCACTGCACTATACTGATAATAGCACTATATACTGATAAATAGCACTATTATTGATATAACACTATATATGATAAATAGCACTATACTGATAAATTAACACTATATAGATAAATAACTTATACTGATAAATAGCACTTATCTGATAAATAACACTATATACTGATAATAGCACTATATACAATAAAAGCACTATAAACTGATAATAACACTATATACTGATAATAGCACTAAATATGATAAATAACACTATTACTGTAAATAGCACTTTATTGATAAATAACAATTATACACTGATAATAGCATATATACTGATAAATAACACTAAATACTGATAAATAGCACTATATACTGATAAATAACACCTATATACTGATAAAATAGTCACAAATACTGATAAATAACACGATATATTGTAAATAACACATATACTGATAAATAACACTATATACTGATAAATAGCACTATATACTGATAAATAGTCAACTATATATTGATAAATAACACATCTGATAAATAACACTATATACAATAAATAACACTATATAAACATCGATAATAGCACTATACTGATCAAATAGACACTATATACTGATAAATAGCACTATATATGAATAGCACTATATACTGATAAATAGCACTATATATTGATATAAATAACACTATATACTGATAAACTATACACTATATCAGATAACTACAGACTATATACTGAATAAATAAACACTATATACGATAAACTAGCACTATATACAGATAAATAGCACTATATACTGATAAATAAGCACTATATACCAACTTTAGCACTATATACATTGATAAATAACACTATAACTAACTGATAAATAACACATATAGAGTAAATAACACATAATATGATAATAACCATATACTGATAAATCGCATATAATACGTAAATAACACTATATACTGATAAATGCACTATATACTGAATAAATAGCACTATATACTGATAAATACACTATATACTGATAAATAACACTATATACTGATAAAACCAACTATATTACTGATAAATAGCACTATATACTGATAAATAACACTATATAACTGATATAAACTATTACAGATAAATAGGCATATATACATATACAGAAATATAGCCTATAAAACTGATAAATAGCACTAATACTGATAAATAGCACTATATATGATAAATAAAACACTATATTACTGAATAACCTAATACTGATAATAGCACATATATTATAAATAACATTATACTACTATAAATAAACTAACCTATAAATAAACACTATATACTGATAAATAACACTATATACTGATAAATAGCACTATATATTGATAAATAACATTATATACTGATAAATAACACTATATACTGATAAATAGCACTATATAAACTGATAATAGCACTTATATACTGATAAATAAACACTATAAACTGATGAAATACACTATATACTGATAAAGCACTAAACTACTGATAAATAACACTATATACTGGTAAATAGCACTATATTGATAATAACATTATACACTGATAAATAGCACTATATACTGATAAATAACACTATATACTGATAAATAGCACTATATACTGATAAATAACACTATATACTGATAAATAGCACTAAATATTGATAAATAACACTATATACTGATAATATATACTGATAAATAACACTATATAACAGATAAATAGCACTATATACTGATAATAGCACTATATATTGATAAATAACACTATATACTGAATACAAACACTATATACAGATAAATGAACCTAATACTGATAAATAGCACTATATACTGATAAAAACAATAGCACTATATACTGATAAATATCACTAGATATTGATAACTAGCCTATATACTGATAAATAGCACATATCATTGATAAATAACACTATATACTGATAAATACACTATATACAGATAAATACCCTATATCTGATAATAACACTATTTACTGATAAATAGCACATATACATGATAAAATAGACACTATATACTGATAAAAGCACTAATCAGATAATAGCCTAATATTGATAAATACAATATACGATAATAACCATATACAGATAAATAACACCATATACTGATAAATAGCACATATACTGATAAATAGCACTATATACTGATAAATAACACTATATACTGATAAATAGCACTAATAGATGATAATAGCCACTATATACTGATAAATAACCTGATATACTGATAAATAACACTATATACTGATAAACAGCACTATATACTGATAAATAGCACTATATACTGATAAATCACACTATACTGATAATAACACTATATACAGATAAATAGCACTATACATAAACTACTATAATAGCACTATAAACTGATAAATAGCACTATATATGATAAATAGAACTAAATATTGAATAACACTAGATATAAATAACACTATATACTGATAAATAGCACTATATTTGATAAATAACATTATAACGATAAATAGACTATATACTGAATACACTATATACTGATAAATACAATATCAATAGCACTATATGATAAAACATATATACTGAAAATAACACTATAATACTGATAAATAGCAACTTAGTATGATAAATAGCACTATATACTGATAAATAGCACTATATACTGATAAATACCCTAATACTGATAAATAACATTATATTTTCTATATATGACAATCACTAGTATACTGATAAATAACCTAGATACTGATAAATAGCACTATATACTGATAAATAGCACTATATATAATTGATAAACAACCACTATATACTGATAAATAACACTATAATACAAGATATAACATATAATACTGATAAATAACCTATATACTGATAAAACTAACTATATACTGTAAATACACTATATACTGATAAATAGCACTATATACTGATAAATACACTATATACTAGATAAATAAGCACTATATATATGATACATAACACCATATACTGATAAATATCACTATATACTGATAAAAAGCACTATATACAGATAAATAGCACTATATACTGATAAATAACACCATATACATATAAATAACACTATATACTGATAAATAGCACTATATACTGATAAATAACACTATATACTGATAAATAGCACTATATACTGATAAATAACACTGATAATACTGATATGAACATATATACTGATAATAGCACTATATACTGGATTAAATAACACTTATAATGATAAATAGCACGATATACTGCTAATAGCACTATATATCTGATAATAACACTATACTGTATATGCACTAATAATACTGATAAATAACACTATATACTGATAAATAGCACTATATTGATAAATAACACTTAATATACTATAAATAGCACTATATAATGTAAATACCTATATACTGATAAATAACACTATATACATGTAATATATATCACTATAATCTGATAACATAACACCATAATACTGATAAATACACATATATACTGATAACAAGCACTATAAATACAGATAAATAACACTATATACTGATAATAACACATAACATATAAATACACTATATACTGATAAATAACACTATATACTGATAAATAGCACTATATACTGATAAATAGCACTATATACTATAAATATCACTATATATGATAAATAGCACTATATAAAACATATATAACTGATAAATAGCACTATATACTGATAAATACACTATTACTGGATAAATAACACTATATACTGATAAATAACATATATACTGATAAATAGCACTATATATGATAAATAACACTATATACTGATAAATAACACTATATACTGAAATAGCACTATATACTGATAAATAACACTATATACTGATAAATAACACTATAACTGATAAATAACATTATTATACTGATAAATAGCACTATATAATGATAAATAACACTATATACTGATAATAACACTATATACAGATAAATAGCACTATATCTTGATACATAACACATATCTATAAAGCACTATTATGATAAACAACACTATATACAGATAAATAACACTATATACTGATAAATAACACCAATACATATAAATAACACAAAATACTGATAAATAGCACTATAACTGATAAATAGCCATATATGATAAATACTGATATACTGATAAATAGCACTTAATGATAAATACACTATATACTGATAATAACACTATAATACTGATAAATAACAACTATATACTGATAAATAGCACTATATATACTGATAAATAGCACTATATAACTGATAAATATCAACTATCTACTGATAAATCCCATACTATATACAGATAATAGCATATATACTGATAAATAGCACATATATACTGATAAATAGCACTATATACTGAAATAACACTATATACTGATAAATAACACTAGTATACTGATAATAGCACTATATACTGATAATAACACTATACTGATAAATAAACTATAACTGATAATAGCACTGTAATTGATAATAGCACAATAACTGATAATAGCACTATATAACTGATAAATAACACTATATACTGATAAAAACACTATATAAACTGATAAATATCCTATACTGATAAATAAGCACTATAATAACTGATAAATACACTATTACTGATATAGCACTATATACTGATAAATAGCAACTATATTTGAATAAATAACACTATATACTGATAAATAGCATATATCCTGATAATAGCATATACTGATTAATACTAACTGATAAATAGCACTATATATGATAATAACAACTATACATATACTGATAATAGCACTATAGTACTGATAAATAAGCACATATAATTGATAATCGCACTATAATACGATAAATAACCTATAATACTGATAAATAGCACTATATAAACACTAGATCAAATAGCACTATATACTGATAAATAACACTAATACCTGATAAATAGCACTATAATTATAACATAATACGTAATACACTATATACGATAAATAGCCACTATATACTGAACTAGCACTATATCACTAATAAATAACACTAATATACTGATAATACACTCATAGTACTGATAAATAACATATATACTGATAAAATAACAACTATATACTGATACATAGCACTATATCTGATAAATGGCAACTATATATTGATAAATACACTATATACTGATAAATAGCACTATATACTGATAAATAGCACTATATACTGATAAATAGCACTATATACTGATAAATAACACTATATACTGATAAATAGCACTATATACTGATAAATAGCACTATATACATAATACGGGGTCACTATAACTTGATAATATAGCACTATATACTGATAAATAACACTATATATGCTAATACCATACTGATAAATAGCACTATATCCTGATAATACAATATAACTGATAAATAACACTATATACTGATAAATAGCACTATATACTGGTAAATAACACTATATACTGATAAATAGCACTATATATAGAAAATAGCACTATATACTAATAAATAACACTATATACTGATAAATAGCACAATGTACTGATAATAACACTATTACGATGATAAAATCACTATATACTGATAAATAGCACTATATACTAAGATATAGCACTATATACTAGATAAAATACACTATATATATGAAAATAACACTATATACTGATAAATAGCACTATATATTGATAAATAACACTATATATGATAAATAGCACTATATACTGATCAAATAACCTATCCTGATAAATATCACTATATATTGATAAATAACACTATATACTGAATAAATACTATATACTGATAAATAACACTATATATTGATAAATAAATCACGTTATCCTGGATAAATAACACATATTTGATAAATAACACATATATATCCTGATAAATAAGCACTAATACCTGATAATATCACACTATATACTGATAAATAACACTATATACTGATAAATAAGCCTATATATTGATAAATACACTTAGTACTGATAAATACACTATATACTAAAATAACACTATATACTGGAAATAGCACTATAATTGATAAATAACCATATATACTGATAAATAGCACTATATGATAAATAAACTATATCCTGATAACACACTAAAATAACTATACTATAACACTATATACTGATAAATAACACTATATACTGTATAATAAGCACCTATATACTGATAAATAACACTATATACTGATAAATACACTATATACTGATAAAAGCACTATATATTGATAATAACACTATAATATCTGATAAATAGCCTGTATAATTGATAATAACACTATATACTGATAAATAACACTATATACTGAAAAATAACCTATATAAAAATTGATAAAAAACACTATCTACTGATAAATAACATATACTGATAAAACCACTATAATACTGAAAATTAGCACTATATACTGAATAATAACACTATATACTGATAAATAACACTATATACTGATAATAGACACTATATATTTGATAAATAAACTATATACTGATAAATAGCACCCTATATAATAAAAATATATAATACACTGATAAATAGCATATAATAACTGATAAATAACACTATATACTGATAAATAGCATAATACTATAATGTAAATAACCACTATATACGATAAATAACTAATATACTGATAAATAACACTATATACTGATTAAATAACACTATATACTGATAATAACTATATATGATACATAACTACATACATAAATAGCACTATATACTGATAAATAGCACTATATACTGATAAATAACACTATATAACTGATAAATAGCACTATATACTGATAAATAACACTATACTGATAAATAGCAACTATACTGATAAATAGCACTATATATTGATAAATAGCACTATATACTGATAAATAACAACTATAATACTGATAATTAACACTAGCTTACTGATAAAATAACACTATATACTGATAATAACACTATATACTGATAAATAACACTATATACTGATAAATAACACTATATACTGATAAATACACTATACTGAATACATATATATGATAAATATACACTATAAACTGATAATAGCCATATATCTGATAAATAACACTATATACTGTATAATAGTCAACTATTACTGATAAATAACACTATAGTACTGATAATAGCACTATATACTGATAAATAACACTATATAACTGATAAATAGCACTATATACTGATAAAAACACTGATATACTGATAAATAACACTATATATTGATAATAACACTGATAATAACAATGATAAATAACACAATATTACTGATAAATAACACTATATCTGATAATAGCCATATGAATATGATAAATAACACTATATATGATAAATAGGCATATATACTGAATAAATAACACTGTATTATGATAAATATCACTGTATACTGATAATAGCACTATATAACTGATAAATAGCACTATATACTGATAAATAATATATACTGACTAGCACTATAATCTGATCAATACACTATCTGAAAATAGCCTAATACCTGATAAATAGCACTATATACTGATAAATAACACTATATACTGATAAATAGCACTATATACTGATAAATAGCACTATATACTGATAAATAACACTTATACTGATAAATAGCACTATATACTGATAAATAGCACTATATACTGATAAATAGCACTATATACTGATAAATAGCACTATATACTGATAAATAGCAATATTACTGATAATAGCACTATAATATAGATAAATAGCACTATATATTGATAAATAACACTATAAACTGATAAATAGCACTATATACTGATAAATAACACTATCAGGGAGATTCATAAAAGTTCTTATAGTTAAAAATGGTGCTAAATTTGTCCCAACCAATCAGATGTAGCTTTCAAATGTATAAGATCTGATTGGTTGGGCAAAATTAGCACCATTTTTAATGTTAAAGAACACTAAACCCATAAAACAATATTTGCCATTCGTTCTATTTATTCACAGGGAGGTGAGAACGCTTATTCTTACCTCCCTGTGAAATAATATTACGCTCGGGGAGACCTGGAAATTACCTACAGCCGCTCAACTCGCAGCACTCCAGCTCGCAGCCGCTTCTTCTAACTTATATACTAGCAAGTGTACTGAATGGACATCTACCTTGGCAGCCCCCCAGCTACTGACTATCCATAAATATGAGAACTTATGAATGTTGCCCATGTGGCATGAGTACTGATGGTCCCACCAAGCAGGCAACGGCACTAAGCACAAACACTTGTATGCCCTTGCCAGTCTCGTGTGGATCTGTATGCTTAATCCAATGGTATGTTGGTGTCCTGACTCGGCCCCCTTTATACTTCTAAAAACTGTTTGCTGGGTCCCCATGATAACATGTTGAAAAAAGTGTTGAACCCAAGGAGATGCTCCCACTCCCACCACGGTAGGAACTACATGATTTACAGACCTTAGTTCTTTACTTGTGCAGGTTTGCAGAACTGATTGCGCACCAGGAATTCCCTGAGTCCGAGCTATCAGCCCTTCCATCCTCATTATTACTGAAACATGTCAATATTATTTAGAGCAAAATGAACATATTGGCAACTTAGCATCATCCTTCTAACCTTGTTTTCAGATAGGAGGAGCGCCCAACCATAGGTGGTGGACGGAATTGTCCTATATGCGCACGGTTGGGTGGTAATTTAATGTTCATATATTCCTCTAGGAGGTATACCAATATATAGGCCAAGGAGATCCAAATATCATAATACGTGGAGTCCAGGAAGTTTTAGACATGTAAAGGAACACAATATCACCTATCTTGCATGTTCCACACCTGAATACTAACCCGGGAGAAGTCCTCAACCTGGCAGAGACCAGCAGAGCCCCCCAGAAGAGAACGGTGCGAAGCAGTGAGGGAAACTTCACGTACCATAAAAGCGAGAGGTAAGTACCCGCAGGGTGAGGACTCAGCAGTGTTAGATCCACCAGCCGGGTTATATAATCAACGGAAAGAAGAGGACAAGAGGGGAAGGATAGAAAGGACCATTCATGATATGAAACGGGAACTGTGGTCTCAACTACATGCTCTTTATAAAAAAAACAACAACTCCACAATCATTGATTCAGCTGCAGGTCCTATCCAAAGTTTACAGCTATTATAAAGGGTGTTTTTTCCTGCAGAATTGTGAGCTGTGACATCACCAGTATTGTGATCTGCCTCGTTGTTAAAGGTTGGAGCATCCACTATCCTGGCATTCAGCGAAAGCATCATCAGATGCATCAAACCCTCTAAATCCCCAAAGTCTTGTAGCCACAAGCCTGGCAGAATTGTTGTAGGTCTGTAACTACTTCAAGAAAAGATTGATTTTTGGGGGTGGGTCTTAGACACCGCTAATACACTGCCTGTCACAGAGACACGAGACAGGGCCATCTGGAGGCAGTGAACACTTTGCAAACTTATAACTTTAAGATATAGAAAAGCTAGAGGCATTATCATAGCCACAAGACACAAGAGGCGTGTTTCATACGTTAACCTTTAATTGATGGCAATTAGGACTGAGCTATAAAATCTATCATATGTTGCTTGTAATAGATAACGAATCCTCACCTTGAGAGTCGTCAGTCTCAAGCTGAACTGTTTTCTAGTTGATATTTCCTAATCCGGCAGAAACGGTGGAATTTCAAAGGTCGGACACTTTGTTAAAATGTGATTTTCTTCAGTCATAAAAAGTAAAATCGTATGTTTGAAATATTAAAAAATTTCTCACTCCCATTGACTTCCAGTTGGGTTTAAATTTGTGGTGGACAAAACCATACTAGTTTTCGGTCAACTTGCTTAAAAGGGGAACTGTAGTCTTCCAACAAGCTAGTTTCAATGAAAGGACCAGTTTACCTTTAAAACGACCATCAACTCTACTGCTCCACACCCAAAAATATTGAATAAAGGACCTCCGAACAGAAATCTAATGGGGTGGGAGGCTGACATGTGACATTCTAAGGCTTCTCTGCAAGTGACCTCCGTGTGAGCACAGCCCAGACTCTCATGTGTGAGGGAGAACGGAACGTCCCTCCGTCCTCTCGTGCCGTGTGAAGTCCTGGCAGGAAGGTAAGGGAATCTACAGCCCCTTCTCTTCTCACTATGTGAAAACGCCGTTTTCAGGGTTCTCACTCTGCCGAAAAGGCTGTCCACAGAGTTTGGTGGGGGGTGGAGAAGGGGGGCCCCTGAAGGATGTGATGTCAGAGTGTCCCCACACACCATGATCGGGGGGCTTAGTCAACCGTGAGTGGGGCGGGACCACGACAACTTCCATGTGGTAATAGCACCCCCAACAGGCCCCTTTTATGGGAGGTCCTATGCCTTTAATATAAAGCACTGGATGGCCTCTTCCCTCATTTTAAAAAGCCAAAGGGCTGGGGGGAAGTGAGAAAGACTGTTATATGGATCCAGTGCACAACTATGAGAAATGCAAAAGTTTGCTAATGTTACTACTATTAATTATTACTATTAATTACTACTATTAATTACTACTATTGATTACTACTATTAATTACTACTATTGATTACTACTATTAATTACTACTATTAATTATATATACTGATAAATAGCACTATATACTGATAAATAGCACTATATATTGATAAATAACACTATAAACTGATAAATAGCACTATATACTGATAAATAACACTATCAGGGAGATTCAATAAAAGTTCTTATAGTTAAAAATGGTGCTAAATTTGTCCCAACCAATCAGATGTTAGCTTTCAAATGTTATAAGATCTGATTGGTTGGGGCAAAATTAGCACCATTTTTAATGTTAAAGGAACACTAAACCCATAAAAACAACTATTTGCCATTCGTTTCTATTATTCACAGGGAGGTGAGAACGCTTATTCTTACCTCCCTGTGAATAATATTACGCTCGGGGGACCTGGAACTTACCTTACAGCCGCTCAACTCGCAGCCACTCCACTCGCAGCCGCTTCTTCTACTTATTAATAGCACAGTGTACTGAATGGACATCTACCTTGGCAGCCCCCCAGCTACTGACTATCCATAAATATGAGAACTTACTGAATTGTCCATTGGCTGAGCTGATGGTCCCCACAATCAGGGCAACTGCCACTAAGCACAACACCTTGTAGCCCATTGCAGTCTGTTGGATCTGTAGCTTAATCCTAATGGTAGGTTGGTGTCCTGACTCGGCCCCTTTTATACTTCTAAAACTGTTTGCTGGGTCCCCATTGATAACATTGTTGAGTTGAACCCACAGGAGATGTCCCACTCCCACACGGTAGGAATACAATGATTTCCAGTCTTAGATCTTTACTTTGGCAGGTTTCAGAACTGATTGTCCACCAGGAATTCCCTGAGTCACGACTATCAGCCCTTCCATCTCCATTATTACTGAAAATGTCAATATTATTTTAAGAGAAAATGAACATATTTGGCAACTTAATCATCCTCTACCTTGTTTAGAATAGGAGGAGCCCAACAATAGGCTGGTGGACTGACATTGTCCTATATGGCAGGTTGGGTGGTAATTTATTGTTCAATATTCCTCTAGGAGGTATTACCAATATAAAAGGGAGTCCAAATATCATAATACGTGGAGTCCAGGAAGTTTTAGACATTAAAGGACAATATACCTCTTGCATGTTCCACACCTGAATACTACCCAGGGAGAAGTCCTCAACCCTGGGCAGAGACCAGCCAGAAGAGGAACGGAGCAGTGAGGGAAACTTCACGTACAATAAAAGCGAGTAGGTAAAGTACGCAGGGGTGAGGACTCAGCAGTTTAGATCCCCAGCCTGGGTTATATTAATCAACGGAAGAAGAGGAGCAAGAGGGAGGAAGAAAGGACATTCATGGATATTAAAGGGGAACTGTGGTCTCAATACATGCTCTTTATAAAAAAACAACAACTCCACAATCATGATTCTAGCTGCAGTCTATCCAAAGTTACAGCAGTATAAAGGGTGTTTTTTCCTGCTAGAATTGTGAGCTGTGACATCACCAGTATTTGGGATCTGCCTCGTTGTTAAAGGTTGGAGCATCCACTATCTGGGACAGAGCATCATCAGATGCATCAAACCTCTAAATCAGTTTTGGTAGCCACAAGCCTGGCAGAATTGTTGTAGGTCTGTAACTAACTTCAGAAAAGATTGATTTTTGGGGGTGGGTCTTATGACACCGCTTAATACACATGCCTGTCACAGAGACACAGAGACAGGGCAATCTGGAAAGTGAAACTTTGCAAACTTATAACTTAAGATATAGAAAAGCTAGAGGCATTATCATAGCCACAAGACACAAGAGAGCTTGTTTCATACGTTACCCTTTAAATGATTGGCAATTAGGACTGAGGTATAACATCTATCATATGTTGCTTGATAGATAACTGAATCCCCACTTGAGTCTCAGTCTCAAGCAGAACCTGTTTTCTAGTTTAGATATTTCACTAATCCGGCAGAACTTTGGAATTTCAAAGGGTGGAACTTTGTTAAAATGTGATTTTCAATTCAGTCATAAAAAGTAAAAATGCTATGTTTGAAATTTAAAATTTCACTCCCATTGACTTCAGTTGGGTTTTAAAATTGTGGTGGAACAAAACCTACTAGTTTCGTTCAACTTGCTTAAAGGGGAACTGTAGTCTCCAAACAAGTTAAGTTTAAATGAAAGGCCAGTTTACCTTTAAAACGAGCCATCAACCACCTCTCTACGTGCTCCACAGCCCAAAATATGAATAAATGACTGACCAGAAATCTAATGGGTGGGAGGCTGACATGTGACATTCCTAAGGCTTCTCCTGCACAGTGCCGCCGGTGAGCACAGCCTCAGACTCCCTCAGTGTGTGAGGGAGACAGGAAGTCCCTCCTCCTCTCTGCTGTGTGAAGTCCTGGCAGAGAAGGTAAGGGAATCTACAGCCCTTCTCTCTCACTATGTGAAAACAGCCTTTTCAGGGTTCTCACTCTGCCTGAAAAGGCTGTTTCCACAGAGTTTGGGGGGGTGGAGGGTAAGGGGGGATGTCAGAGTGTCCCACAGCACCATTGAGCGGGTGGGGCTTAGGCAACCGTGAGTGGGCGGGACCACGACACCCGTGAGGGAATGGGCCAAGGGGGGCCTGCAACTGGAGGGACCATAGGGTCCATGAGTGGGAGGGACCAGGGGGGCTGCAAAGGGGAGGAGACACAGGGCAGATTGACTGACAGGTTTCAGAGCAGGAAGCAGGAAGTGCATGGGACCTGGTGATGCTGCTGCCATATCACACACAAAAATGTAAATATCTTCAAAACTATGTAAAAAAAACAATGAAAATAACTTACAAAAATTCTCAGGCGAGCAATTACTATCAATTTACCTAAAGTCCTTTTTGGACCACAGTTCCCCTTTAAGGTGTTAGTAGGTAATGTAGTTTATTTATAGTGGTTAGTATGTAATATAATTTGTTTAAAGGGGTAAGTAGGTCCCTCGCTTCTTTCTCGGGGTCCGTCGGTACTCTGCTTCTTTCTAGGGGTCCGTCGGTCTCTCGCTTCTTTTCTCGGGGCCGCCGGTCCTCTACGCTTGTTATCTCGGGGTCGCCGGTCTTCGCTTCTTGTTCCGGTGCGTCCTCTCGCTTTGTTCTTGCTCGGGTCGCCTGTCGGCTCTCGCTTCTTTCCCGGGTGTCGCGTCGTTCTACTTAGCCTGATTCTTTTTCTCGGGTCGTCGGTCCATCTCGCTCTTTCTGGGTCCGTGGCTATCCCCGGGTTAACCGTCTTACCTCTTATCTAGGAGGGGTCCCGCCGGTCATATCGACTTCTTTCCCGGTGTTCGTCGGTCACTGTCTTTCTTCTCGTGGTTCGTCTGGTCTTCTCCTTTTATCTCGGGTCCGCCGGTCCTCCCCGCTATCTTATGCTGGGTTCGCGAACGGTCATCTAGCTTACTTTACGGTGTTCGTGACATGTCGTTTCTTTCTCGTGTTCGTCTCCCCTACTCTTTCATTGTCGGGGTTCTGTCGGTCCTCTCGCTCCTTTCTCGGGGTCGGGGTCGTTCCTCCTCGCGTTCTTTACCCGGTGTTTCGTCGGTCCTGTCGTTTTCTTTCTCGGGGTCCGTCGGTCTCTCGCTTTCTCGGGGTCGTCGGCCTCGCGCTTCTGTTTCGGGGTCCGGCGTCTCCCGGGCATTCGGTCAACGTTGTATCCGTCTGTATGTCGTTTCTTTATCGGTGTCACGTCTGTCATGTACGTTTCTTTCTCGGTGTCCGTCTGTCCTGTTTTATTTATAGGTGTAAGTATGTAATGTAGTTTATTTATAGGTGTAAGTATGTAATGAAATGTAGTTATCAATAGGTGCAAGTATGTAATGTACTTACACCTGGGAAAGTTAACTATTCCTTTAATGCATTGATTGAAGACCGTGAGGTTAAGGATAGGTACCTCTCGTCTACCAAGCAGATCCAGAAAATCTTCTCCCCTTTGGCAATTGGACTTGGCATGGCATATACCTTAAAATCAGGGAACCTACATTGGTACATTCTGCAAAGTGTCGTCCATCGGGGTGGAGAGATCCTTACGCCTGTAAATGTACTTATCCTGCTTTTAAGGCTGCAGGCCGTTCAACCCACATATTCTTACACTCCAACATGTAGATGGCTCCCTTGCTATCACAACTTAGTTGTAGTACACTTTTTTGTGACTTTACATGGGTATTCTTTACAACATAATATCATAAGGAACAGATTGCTTAACCAATTGCAAAAAATGACTTTAGGTGGATTAACCAAACTTGGGGCCAGGAGCCTCTTCAAGGTAAGTGCTTTTCCTGAAACAAACTTAATATTATGAGCAACCAGAATTTCTTGCCCTTGATTATCGTTATATATAAGATAGGTAAGTTTACAATGTTACATTTATCTATGTATTATGTAATGAAGTCTGTAATGAAATACAGGTCTTGATTCTTTTTATTACTCTTATCTCTTTCTGTCTATTGATTCTTAGCGAATTCCTAAAACAACTGAAAGCCCTTTGTTTTGCTGTTTTAATAGTTGAGTGGAATAACCTTCTAAAGGGTATCATCATATAAAACAAATTATCATTTTTTATATGATGTAGGGCATCCCACCCCCACCGCTATTAAAATTGCTAAAAAAAAGACGCGAAACTCTACTACATTTCCTTGCAAACAAGGTCCGGACCAGCAGCCGCAGCTGTGATTGGCTAAGAGGCAGCTAATCACAGCTTGGCTGCTGGCAATAGAGAACACAGTGGGAGCGGTTGGGGGTGGGCAGGGATGCCCTATATTTTCTATAAAAAGTTTTACGCTAGGTGAGGGGCAGCCAGGGAGGGATCAGGAGGAGGAGGGGGAAAAGGGTTCCCCTGCCAATGCCACTGTCCTCTCAGAGGACAAAAGGAGGCAGAATCCTTCCCACAGGAGACAGCTCCTACTCTTCACTTTCCTGGACTTTGAACAAGCACGGCAGAAGAACCGTAAGGAGCAGAGATGTAAGGTAAGATTTTTGTAACTACACAGTGGGAACAGCTTTGGGTTAAATTTTAGTTTGGGGGGTGGACATGCCTTTAATGATAATCTCTATACAATAAAGCAGCAAGTTTATAAACTTCCCACAGGGAACATTTCTACCTTTGTATGGTGTACGGTGATCGGGTAATTAGAACTGTAAGCCTTTGGGGGCAGGGCCGATCGTATTTACAGTGGAATGTAAGATAACACAATTCAAGTGAGAAAGACACTTTGGGGAAACATCTTCTAGGTTACTCATCTAGACCATGGTAGTAATGGTCCTGCTCCTAGGGCAGTTCAGTATTTTGGATGTGTTGGCAAATCTAATTGTGATCTTCAAGATTGGTTGGGGCAAAATATTGGCAGTGAATAACAGATCTAGGTTGTGTGTCTAACTAGGTGAACCAGCCCTTAGTGTAACATTCCAGTAACATACACACCCACAGTAGACGATTAAACACACACAGTACAGACAGTAACACACCACAGTAGACATTAACACACACAGTAGACAGTAACACACACACAGTAGACAGTAACACACACACAGTAGAACAGTAACACACACACAGTAAACCGAACACACAAGTAGACAGTAACACACAAACAGTAAACCGTAACACACACCTGACAGTAATCACACACAGTAGACAGTACACACACAGTAGACAGTAACCACACACAACAGTAACCGTACACACACACAGTAGACCGTAACACACACAGTAGACAGTAACACACACACAGTAGACAGTAACACACACACAGTAGACCGTACCACACACAGTATAACCGTAACCACACACAGTAGACCGTAACACACCACAGTAGACCGTAACACACACGTAGACAACGTAACACACACACAGTAGACCGTAACACACACACAGTAGACCGTAACACACACACAGTAGACAGTAACACACACACAGTAGACAGTAACACACACACAGTAGACAGTAATACACACACAGTAGACAGTAAACACACCACAGTACAGACACACACGTAACAGTACACACACCCACAGTAGACCGTAACACCACCACACACACAGTAAGACAGTACACACACAGTAGACAGTAATACACACACAGTAGACAGAAACACACACACAGTAGACAGTAACACACACACAGTAGACAGTAATACCACACAGTAGACAGAAACACACACACAGTAGACAGTAACACACACCAGTAGACAGTAATACACACACAGTAGACAGTAATACACACCACAGTAAGATTCCAATTAAGGTTTTTATTTGACAAGTGTCTGGCTGTAACACATTTCAATGGATGGAAGGAATGTCTTTTAAAGGGGAAGATGATCACAACAGAAAGACAGTAAGTATATTTAGCACATTATTACTATATTTAGCTTTGGTGGAGGATGTGTCCATGTTGGTTGGATTGTTCCATTGGTGATAACGTTTTCCGTTTACCATAAGCAGTCTGCAAAGACAAAAATATCATTAAATTAACACAGAAAGAATTCGCATACAACCCACAGTAATCCCATGTCTGGTTACGGGAAATTTAAAGGGAAACTCTAGTAAAAAAAACATTCTGTTTAAAAATGAAGGTAAGTTAAGAAGCTCTGGATTTTAAAGGAACAGTTCGGTCTGCTCGAGCCTTTCCTGAATAGTTGCTTCTTTCCCATTATTAAGAAGGGATGTGTCTGCACCAATGGGTGATAGGCGGTGAACACCTTGAAATGACATACGAGAAGAAAAGGACTTTATTGTCATATGTCCCCTTTAAAGTCCAGAATCTGCAGGTTAAAATAATCCTACGGATTCCCAAAATCGCCACTAACCTGCTTAACGTTACACTTACCCATTTGGGGCAATATTAGTTTAAGACTGGGATAAGTGCTAATATTTACTGCCCTTTTGCGTGACTTTATTAGAATAAAAAGCAAACAGCAAATAGCTTTAGTGTTGACATCACAAAAGGCTTAAGACAGGACTGGGATGTACCAATGACAACTTTTCCCTTTAACGTGAAGTAACATCAATATCCAATCTATTGTACATATCTAGTAGCAGCTTGTCAGTTACCCCCATAATATTATTTTTTACTATTGCCCCCTATATCTGTGGTAATAAGAACTTATTCCCCTTTTATTTTTACACATTTTTTCGTGTTTCATTAATAAAAGTCGGTGCAGAAAAGGATCATGGGTAATATTGCTGAAATAAAGAGGTTAAGTCTGACACTGTATTAATATGGCCCTGTGTATACACAACGCAACACTAATGATTTCAAAAAATTGTGTCATTGTCTGTATTTTACACACAAATTACCAATGTAGCCATAAAAAAACATTATGACAATGCCAAATGGCTGATTGGTGGCACATTGCATTTTTAACCGAACACGGTAATATTTTGTAATTTTGTAAAGTTTGTCTCAATATAGTATAGATGTATAGTAATGTAAAGATATTTATCGTACAGTATGTCATATAGTAATAGTATAGTACAGTATAATAGTCCCGTCTAGTATAGTACAGTATCGTATCGTATGGTCGTATAGTCTTGTATAGTCTAGTATTTAGTATTGTATAGTATAGTTAGTCCAGCATATAGTCCAGTATAGTAATAGTATATGATAGTATAAGTATTTAGTATAGTACAGTACTATTATTACAGTATAGTATAGTACAGTATATATAGTAGCATTATATTATAGTACCGTATAGTACAGTCTTAGTATCGTCATAGTATACCTTAGTTAGTCTAGATCTAGTTCTAATCGTACAGTATAGTATCAGTACTATGTCAATAGTACATAAAGTAAAGTCTATATAAGTACACGTATAGTCTAAGTACAGCGTCAATAGTATAGTCAGTATCGTATGTATTTAAGTATAGTCTATACTATCGTATAGCTATTATATATAGTATAGTCAGTAATAGTAGATAGAGTATCAGTATAGTACAGTATAGTATTAGTACAGTATAGTATATAGTATTAGTATAGTACAGTAAGTATAGTATTTGAGTTGAATAAAGACATACGTCCATCCAGTCCAACCCATCAGCATATCCTCATTTCCTGCCCAACTGTTGATCCAGAGGAGCAAAAAAACCACCAAATTTATGAAGGGGAAAAATTCCTTCCTGACTTCAAGTGGCAATGGGAAATTTCCCTGGATCAACTCTACTTTATGTATCAATACCAGTAACTTGTACATTCCTTGTTTGCAAAACTCATCCAGCTTTTTATAAACTGACCAATGAACCTGCCAAACAACGTCCATGGAGAACAGTTCCATAGCTTTACCGTTCTCACAGTACAAACCCTTTCCCAACTCTACTTTAGTATCAATACCAGTAACTTTTAACATTTCCTGTTTGTAAGAACTCATCCGCTTTTTATATAACTGACCAATGAACCTGCCATACAACGTCCACTGGAAACAGTTCCATAGCTTTACCGTTCTCACAGTGACAAACCCTTTCCCAACTCTACTTTATGTATCATACCAGTAACTTGTAACATTCCTTGTTGGTAGAACTCATCCAGCTTTATATTAAACTGACCAATGAACCTGCCATAACAACGTCCACTGAAGACGTTCCATAGCTTACCGTTCTCACAGTGACAAACCCTTTCCCAACTCTACTTTTGTATCATACCAGTAACTTGTAACATTCCTTGTTTGTAGAACTCATCCCGCTTTTTATTAACTGACCAATGAACCTGCATAACAACGTCCACTGGAAGACAGTTCCATAGCTTACGTTCTCACAGTGAAAAACCCTTTCCGAGCTTGAAGCCTAAACTTTTTATCTTCAAGTCTTAAGGGATGTCTCGTGTCCTATGACATGTTCTATTGGGAACAATGCCCCAGATTTTATTGTATGGCCTGTTAATGTATTTATACACAGTAGTTATATCCCCACGCAAGCGCCTTTTTCCCAGCGTACATAATTGTAACTTTTCCAGTCTCTCTCATATCAAGCTCCCCCATCCCCTTATTAATTTAGTTGCCCTTCTCTGAACCCTTTCAATTTCAAGATGCCTTTTTTGTACCCTAGGTTCCAAATTGCACTGCATTTCCAAATGAGGCCTTCCAATGCTTTGTAAAGCGGGAGAATAAACATTTTCCTCCCTTGAATCCATACCTCTCTTTATACAAGACAATACCATGCCTGGCTTTGGCGTTTGCCGCCCTGCACTGGTTGCTACCTTTAAGTTTGTTTATCCCCAAAACTCCAAGATCCCTTTCCAACAGGGATTCACTTAACACGAGCCATTTATAGTATAAGTAGCACAAGGATTTTTAGTACAATGCATCCTCACCTTACGTTTATCACATTGATTTCATCTGCCACTTAGCCCCCAATGTGATAATCTATCTAGATCCCCCTGCAACGATTGCACATCCTCTGAAGTTTTTAATGGTCGACAAAGTTTTGTTCATCAGCAAACACAGAAACCTTGCTGACAATAACCCACTTCAAAATAATTAATAAAGAGATTAAATAGAAGCGGCCCCAACACAGAACCCTGTGGCAGCCACCCCACTTAGCACTTAGTCCATAATGATGAAGCCCCATTACAACTACTCTCTATCCTATTCATTAACCATTTTCTATCCATGTACAATGTGCCAACCCAGACAACAGACCTTAGCTTATTCATTAGTCGCCTATGGGGGACTGTATCAAAAGCCTTTGCAAAATCCAAGTAAACTACATCTACTATGCTATGTCCAGAGTCTAAATTCCTACTTACTTTCCTCATAAAAGCCAAGCAAGTTAGTTTGACAAGATCTATTCCTCCTAAATCCATGCTGGTTTACTACTTATAAGTTATTCCTTGAAACATACTCTAGAACATGTTCCCTTATTAAACTTTCCAGGATCTTCCCACCACTGAAGTTTAACTTTACAGGCCTGAATTACCCGGCTGTGAAACGACTACCTTTTTGAATATTGGAATAACATCAGCCTTTTTCCAATCCAGAGGCACACACCACCGGAAGTGAGGGAATCAGCAAAAATAAGAAACAATGTCCTAGATAAAACTGAACTTAGCTCCTTAAGTACCCGAGGATTGTATTTTATTTCCGGTCCAGGAGATTTATTAATATTAACCTTATTTTAGTTCTTTCTGTACCATATCCTCGGTTAACCAAAGTGCACTTGAATCTTTTATACCATTATTGCTACTATACTCTATGAATCTGTACTTGGATCTTCTATAGTGTATATAGAGGGAAAAAATATTCAAGACATTTGCTTTATCGCCATCCTCTGTAACTAACTTATCCCCATTAATTAATGGTGCCACATTCTCATCCTCATCTCTTTACTATTAATATACTTAAAAAAATTTTAGGCTTAGTGATGCTTTTTCTCAGCTATCCAAACTTCATTATTAATTTTTAGCTAGTTTGATTGCTTTCTTACACTCCTTGTTACATTTTTTATATCCCTAAGGCCCTTTCCGTTCCCTCGCCTAAAGGTTTTAATGCCTTTTTTCCTTCCCTTACCATTTGCCTCTTTACATCAGAATTCAACCACATGGGCGCGGATTTATTTTTTTTCTTTTCCAAGGGTATAAATTTAGATGTGAACTGGCTTAAAATCCCCTTGAACACAGTCCACTTCTGTTCAGTACATATATATAGTGTGTATGTGTATGTTGTGTTTAAGGGTAACTCCAGACTAAAAAAACATGTGTTTCACAGGGGCATATTTATTAAAGTCCAATAACAGCAGGTAAGGACACAGCCTAAAGTAACGCTATTTAACAGCTGGTCTTTATGATGTTCGCAGTCCTTTTAGACTGATGTGGTATTGTATAGGTGATTCCATGTGGTAGCAGTTTGCCAAGTGGTATCGGTATATTGCACCATATGCTTTAATGTAAGTGCAGTGTAAATGAGGTGCGGTAGTTTTACAATGCTGGTAGGTTCGGTATAGCAAATCTGCAGTACAGAGCCTTTATAAATACAGACTGTATTTTTAATCAGCAGTTAGGGCTAGGCCATTAGTGTGGCGCTACTGACGCTGCGTGTGTGATCCGTTAATCGGAGCGCATGTGGTCGGCATTTTTGTGCAAACGCATGCGCTCTGATTGCGAATCATTGGGTGATCACTTTGTGTGCATCAATTCATTAACAGCGCGTTTCCGTGCACCTGGAAGCGCGGTGCAGTGGGCCTCAGCCTTTCTTGTCACTTTAAGGCTAAATAACTGAATAACCAAGGATGGAAATAATTACCTTCAGGTTTCTCATTGTCATTGACCACTGCCCGGCAAGAGTAGCACCAAATGGCATCTGGGTCGCTGCTGTCAAAGCAACATCCTTTCTTCACACACTGTTCGGGCGTTATACCTGAATACCCGCAGTTTATACGGGTCACGGGTTGGCCTGTGCATTGTGCTTCAGCTAGAAACAAAAAACAACAGACACAACATTGATATCAACTTTTATCAGATTCATTTTAACTTCAACTTGGAAAAGAAACACGAGATACAAAATGTGATTCCTATAACCCATTCAAAATACAGGATGGGAACATTAACGTAGCATTAGTGTCTAAAGGTGGCCATACATATTCCCGATAATACTAACCCTGCCGAGCGCTCTCGCAACGTTCTGTCGATCCTGGCGTACATATTCCCGATAATACTTAGGCGGTCACTAACATTCTCCCTATACTTTATATATACTTTATATAGGGAGTATGCGCGTCACAACGTTCTCCCCTATACTTTTATTATACTTTAATATAGGGAGTATGGCGGTCACTAACGTTCTCCCTATACTTTATATATACTTTATATAGGGAGTATGGCGGTCACTAACTTTCTCCTATACTTTATATATACTTTAATAGAGGAGTATGGCGGTCACTAACGTTCCCCTATACTTTATATATACTTTATATAGGGAGTATGGCGGTCACTAACGTTCCTCTATACTTTTATATACTTTATATAGGGAGTATGGGTCACTAAACGTTCTCTCCTATACTTTATATATACTTTATATAGGGAGTATGGCGGTCACTAAACGTTTCCCTATACTTTATATATCTTTATATAGGGAGTATGGATGGCGGTCACTAACGTTCTCTCTATACTTTATATATCTTTATATAGGGAGTATGCGGTCAACTAACGTTCTCCCTATACTTTATATATACTTTATATAGGGAGTATGGCGGTCACTAACGTTCTCCTATACTTTATATATACTTTATATAGGGGTATGCGGTCACTAAATCTATCTCCCTATACTTTATATTACTTTATATAGGGAGTATGGCGGTCACTAACTTCTCTCTATACTTTATATATACTTTATATAGGGAGTATGGCGGTCACTAACGTTCTCCTATACTTATTATACTTTATATAGGGAGTATGGCGGTCACTAACGTTCTCCCTATACTTATATATACTTTATAAGGGAGTATGGCGGTCACTAACTGTTCTCTCTATACTTTATATATACTTTATATAGGGAGTATGGCGGTCACTAACGTTCTCCCTATCACTTTAATATTACTTTATATAGGGAGTATGGCGGTCACTACCGTTCTTCTATACTTTATATATACTTTATATAGGGAGTATGGCGGTCACTAACGTTCTCCCTTACTTATATATACTTTATATAGGGATTATGGCGGTCACTAACGTTCTCCCTATCTTTATATATACTTTATATAGGGTATGGCGGTCACTAACGTTCTCTCTATACTTTATATATACTTTATATAGGGAGTATGGCGGTCACTAACGTTCTCCCTATACTTTATATATACTTTATATAGGGAGTATGGCGGTCACTAACGTCTCTCTATACTTTATATATACTTTATATAGGGAGTATGGCGGTCACTAACGTTCTCCCTATACTTTATATATACTTTATATAGGGAGTATGGCGGTCACTAACGTTCTCTCTCTATACTTTATATATACTTTATATAGGGAGTATGGCGGTCACTAAGATCTCTCTATACTTTTATATATACTTTATATAGGGTGTAATGGCGTCTCACTAACGTTCTCCTATACTTATATATACTTTATATGGAGTATGGCCGGTCACTAAGTCTCTCTATACTTTATATATACTTTATATAGGGAGTATGGCGGTCACTAACGTTCTCCCTATACTTTATTATACTTTATATAGGGAGTATGGCGGTCACTAACGTTCTCTCTCATACTTTATATATACTTTATATAGGGAGTATGGCGGTCACTAACTTCTCCCTATACTTTTATATACTTTATATAGGGAGTATGGCGGTCACTAACGTCTCTCTATACTTTATATACTTTATTATAGGGAGTATGGCGGTCACTAACGTTCTCCCTATACTTTATTATACTTTATATAGGGAGTATGGCGGTCACTAACGTTCTCCCTATACTTTATATATACTTTATATAGGGAGTATGGCGGTCACTAACGTTCTCTCTATACTTTATATATACTTTATATAGGGAGTATGGCGTCACTAACGTTCTCCCTATACTTTATATACTTTATAGGGGAGTATGGCGGTCACTAACAGTTCTCTCTATACTTTTATATATACTTTATATAGGGAGTATGGCGGTCACTACACGTTCTCTCTATACTTTATATATACTTTATAATAGGGAGTATGGCGGTCACTAAAACGTTCTCGACAGTCTATCTCACTATATATTTAAATAAGGTTGGCTCCACCGTTTCTCACTAATTTATAACTTTTCTAATTTATTGGTCACTTCATTATATATTTATATACTTTATATAGGGAGTATGGCGGTCACTAACGTTTCTCCTATACTTTATATATACTTTATATAGGGAGTATGGCGGTCACTAACGTCTCCCTATACTTTATATATACTTTATATAGGGAGTATGGCGGTCACTAACGTCTCCTCTATACTTTAATATATACTTTATATAGGGAGTATGGCGGTCACTAACGTTCTCCCTATACTTTATATATACTTTTATAGGGAGTATGGCGGTCACTAACGTTCTCTCTATACTTTATATATACTTTATATAGGGAGTATGGCGGTCACTAACGTTCTCCTCTATACTTTATATATACTTTATATGGGAGTAGGCGGTCACTAACGTTCTCCTATACTTTATATATACTTTATATAGGAGTATGGGCGGTCACTAACGTTCTCCTATACTTTATATATACTTTATATAGGGAGTAATGGCGGTCACTAACTATTCTCCCTATACTTTATATATACTTTATATAGGGAGTATGGCGGTCACTAACGTTCTCTCTATACTTTATATATACTTAGTATAGGGAGTATGGCGGTCACTAACGTTCTCCCTATACTTTTATATACTTTATATAGGGAGTATGGCGGTCACTAAGATCTCTCTATCCTACTTATATATACTTTTATATAGGGAGTGGCGGTCACTAACGTTCTCCCTATACTTTATATATACTTTATATAGGGAGTATGGCGGTCACTAACGTTCTCCTCTATACTTTATATATAACTTTTTATAGGGAGTATGGCGGTCACTAACGTTCTCTCTATACTTTATATATACTTTATATAGGGGTATGGCGGTCCTAATCTCCCTATACTTTATATACTTTATATAGGGGTATGGCGGTCACTAACGTCTCTCTATACTTTATATATACTTTATATAGGGAGTATGGCGGTCACTAACGTTCTCCCTATACTTTATATATAATATAGGGATATGGCGGTCACTAACGTTCTCCTATACTTTATATATACTTTATATAGGGGTATGGCGGTCACTAACGTCTCCCTATATTTTATATATACTTTATATAGGGAGTATGCGGTCACTAAACGTCTCTCTATACTTTATTATATATCTTTATAAGGGAGTATGGCTGTCACTAACGTTCTCCCTATACTTTATATATACTTTATATAGGGAGTATGGCGGTCACTAACGTCCTCTCTATACTTTATATATACTTTTATATGGAGTATGCGGTCCACTAAACGTTCTCCCTATACTTTATATTATACTTTATATAGGGAGTATGGCGGTCACTACACGTTCTTCTCTATATTTATATATACTTTTATATAGGGAGTATGGCGGTCACTAACGTTCTCCCTATACTTTATATATACTTTATATAGGGAGTATGTGGCGGTCACTAACGTTCTCTCTATACTTTATATATACTATATAGGGAGTATGGCGGTCCACTAACGTTCTCTCCTATACCTTTATATATACTTTATATAGGGAGTATGGCGGTCACTAAGTCTCTCTTATACTTTATATATACTTTTATATAGGAGTATGGCGGTCACTAACGTTCCTCCTATACTTTATGTATACTTTATATAGGGAGTATGGGTCACTAACGTTCTCCCTATACTTTATATATACGTTTATAGGAGTAATGTGGCGGTCACTAACGTTCTCCCTATACTTTATATATACTTTATATAGGGAGTAGGCGGTCACTAACGTTCTCCTCTATACTTATATATACTTTATATAGGGAGTATGGCGGTCACTAACGTTCTCTCTATACTTTATATATACTTTATATAGGGAGTATGGCGGTCACTAACGTCTCCCTATACTTTATATATACTTTATATAGGGAGTATGGGCGTCACTAACGTTCTCCTATACTTTATATATACTTTATATAGGGAGTATGGCGGTCACTAACGTTCTCCCTATACTTTATATATACTTTATAGGGAGTAGGGCGGTCACTACGTTCTCCCTATACTTTTATATACTTTATATAGGGAGTATGGCGGTCACTAAGTCTCTCTATACTTTATATATACTTTATAGGGGATATGGGTCACTAACGTTCTCCCTATACTTTATATATACTTTATTAGGGAGTTATGGCGGTCACTAACGTTCTCTCTATACTTTATATATACTTTATATAGGGAGTATGGCGGTCACTAAACTCTCTCTATACTTTATATATACTTTATATAGGGAGTATGGCGGTCACTAACGATTCTCCCCATACTTTATATATATCTTTATATAGGGAGTATGCGGTCACTAACGATCTCTCTATACTTTATATATACTTTATATGGATGTATGCGTCAATAACGTCTCCTATCTTTTTATTAATGGGAGTATGGCGGTCACTAACGTTCTCCCTATACTTTATATATACTTTATATATGGGAGTATGGCGGTCACTAACGTTCTCCTATACTTTATATATACTTTATATGGGAGTATGGCGTCACTAAACGTCTCTCTATACTATATATACTTATATAGGGAGTATGGCGGTCACAACGTTCTCCCTATACTTTATATACTTTATATAGGAGTATGGCGGTCACTAACGTTCTCCCTATACTTTATATATACTTTAATATGGGAGTATGGCGGTCACTAACGTTCTCTCTATACTTTATATATACTTTATATAGGGATATCGGTCACTAAACGTTCTCCCTATACTTTATATATACTTTTATAGGGTAGTATGGCGGTCCACTAACGTTCTCCCTATACTTATATATACTTTAAAGGGAGTATGGCGGTCACTAACTTCTCTCTATACTTTATATATACTTTATATAGGGAGTATGGGCGTCACTAACGTTCCTCCTATACTTTATATATACTTATATAGGGAGTATGGCGTCACTAACGTTCTCTCTATACTTTATATATACTTTAATAGGGAATGGCGGTCATACTAACGTTCTCCCTATACTTTTATATACTTTATATAGGGAGTATGGCGGTCACTACGATCCTCTATACTTTATATATACTTTAATAGGGAGTAATGGCGCGTCCTAACGTTCCCCTATACTTTATATATCCTTTATAGGGGTATGGCGGTCACTAACGTTCTCCCTATACTTTAATATCTTTATATAGGGAGTATGGCGGTCCCTACGTTTCTCTATAACTTTATATATACTTTATATAGGGAGTATGCGGTCACTAACGTTCTCCCTATACTTTTATATATACTTTATATAGGGTATGGCGGTCCCTAGACGTTCTCTCTCCTAACTTTATATATACTTTATATAGAGTATGGCGGTCACTAACTTCTCTCCTATAATTTATATATACTTTATATATGGAGTATGGCGGTCACTAACGTTCTCTCTATACTTTAATATATACTTTTATAGGGAGTATGGCGTCCACTAACGTTCTCCCTTTATACTTATAATACCTTTTTTATATAGGAGTATGGCGGTCACTAACGTTCTCCCTATACTTTATATATACTTTATATAGGGGTATGGCGGTCACTAACGTCTCCCTATACTTTATATATACTTTATATAGGGAGTAGGGCGGTCACTAACGTCTCTCTATACTTTATATATACTTTAATATAGGGAGTATGGCGGTCACTAACGTTCTCCCTATACTTTATATATACTTTATATAGGGGTATGGCGGTCAACTAACGCTCTATACTTTATATATCTTATATAGGGAGTTGGCGGCACTAAGTCTCTCTATACTTTATATATCTTTATTAGGGGTATGGCGGTCACTAACGTTCTCCTATACTTTATATATACTTATATGGAGTATGGCGGTCACTAAGTCTCTCATACTTTATATATACTTTATATAGGGAGTATGGCGGTCCACTAACGTTCTCCCTATACTATATATATACTTATATAGGGAGTATGGCGGTCACTAACGTTCTCCCTCCTAACTTTTATTAACTTTAATATAGGGTGTAATGGCGGTCACTACCGTCTCCCTATACTTTATATATCTTTATATAGGGAGTATGGCGCGTCACTAAAGATCTCTCTATACTTTATATATACTTTATATAGGGGTATGGCGGACACTAACGTTCTCCTATACTTTATATTACTTTATATAGGGAGTATGGCGGTCACTAACGTTCTCCCTATACTTTATATATACTTTATATAGGGAGTATGGCGGTCACTAACGTCTCTCTATACTTTATATTACTTTATTAGGGATATGGCGGTCACTAACGTGTCTCCCTATACTTTTATATCTTTAATAGGAGTATGGCGGTCACTAACGTTTCTCTATACTTTATATACTTTATATAGGGAGTATGGCGGTCCACTAACGTTCTCTCTATACTTTATATATACTTTATATAGGGAGTATGGCGGTCACTACCGTTCTCCCTATACTTTATATATCTTATATAGGGTAATGGCGGTCACTAACGTTCTCTCTATACTTTATATATACTTTAATAGGGAGTATGCGTCACTAACGTTCTCCTATACTTTATATACTTTTATATAGGGAGTATGGCGGTCACTAACGTTCTCACTATACTTTATATACTTTATATGGGATATGGCGGTCCCTAACGTTCTCCCTATACTTTATATATACTTTATATAGGGATAATGGTCGTCACTATCCGTTCTCCCTATACTTTATTATACTTTATATAGGGATATGGCGTCACTAACGTTTCTCCCTATACTTTATATATACTTTATATAGGGAGTATGGCGTCACTAACGTACTCTCTAATACTTTATTATACTTATATAGGGAGTATGGCGTCACTAACGTTCTCTCTATACTTTATATATACTTTATATAGGAGTATGGCGTCACTAAACGTCTCCTCATACTTTATATATACTTTATATAGGAGTATGGCGTCACTAACGTTCTCCTATACTTTATATACTCTATATAGGGAGTATGGCGGTCACTAACGTTCTCCTATACTTTATATACTTTATATAGGGAGTATGGCGGTCACTAACGCTCTCTATATTTATTATACTTTATATAGGGAGTATGGCGGTCACTAACGTTCTCCCTATACTTTATATATACTTATATAGGGAGTATGGCGGTCACTAACGTCTCTCTCTACTTTATATATACTTTATATAGGGAGTATGGCGTCACTAACGTTCTCCCTATACTTTATATATACTTTATATAGGGAGTATGGTCACTACCGTTCTCCCTATATTATATATACTTATATAGGGAGTATGGCGGTCACTAACGTTCTCTCTATACTTTATATATACTTATATAGGGTATGGCGGTCACTAACGTTCTCTACTTTATATATACTTTATATAGGGAGTATGGCGCACAACTAACGTTCTCTCTATACTTTATATATACTTTATATAGGGATATGGCGGTCACTAACGTTCTCCTATACTTTATATATAGTTTATATAGGAGTATGGCGGTCACTAACGTTCCCCTATACTTTATATATACTTTATTAGGAGTATGGCGGTCACTAACGTTCTCCCTATACTTTAATATACTTATATAGGAGTATGGCGTCACTAACGTTCTCTCTTACTTTATATACTTTATATAGGGAGTATAGCTGTCACTAACGTTCTCCTCTTATACTTTATATATACTTTATATAGGAGTATGGCGGTCACTAACGTTCTCCTATACTTTAATTATACTTTATAGGGAGTATGGGCGGTCACTAACGTTCTCCCTATACTTTATATATACTTTATATAGGGAGTATGGCGGTCACTACGTTCTCTTAACTTATATATACTTTATATAGGAGTATGCGGTCCTAACGTTCTCTCTAACTTTATATATACTTTATAAGGGAGTATGGCGGTCACTAACTTCTCTCTATACTTTATATATACTTTATATAGGGAGTATGGCGGTCACAAACGTCTCCCTATACTTTAATATACTTTATATAGGGAGTATGGCGTTCACTAAATTTCTCCCTATACTTTATATATTTATATAGGGTTAGTGGGTGTCACTAATGTTCTCTCTATACTTTATATATACTTTATAAGGGAGTGTGGCGTTCACTAACGTTTCTCCTATACTTTATATATACTTTATATAGGGAGTATGGCGGTCACTAACGTTCTCCCTATCTTTATATAGGGAGAATGGCGGTCACTAAACGTTCTCTCTATATTTATATATATTTATATTAGGGAGTATGGCGGTCACTAACTGTTCTCCCTATACTTTTATTATAACTTTATATAGGGAGTATGGCGGTCACATACCGTCTCTCTTATACTTTATATATACTTTATATAGGGAGTATGGCGGTCACTAACGTTCTCCCTATACTTTAATACTTTATATAGGGAGTATGGCGGTCACTAACGTCTCTCTATACTTTATATATACTTTATATAGGAGTATGGCGGTCACTAACGTTCTCCCATACTTTATATAACTTTATATAGGGAGTATGGCGTCACTAACTCTCCCTATACTTATATATCTTTATATAGGGAGTATGGCGGTCACTAACGTCTCCCTATACTTTATATATACTTTATATGGGAGTAGGCGGTCACAACGTTCTCCTATACTTTATATATACTTTATAGGAGTATGGCGGTCACTAACGTTCTCCTATACTTATATATACTTTATATAGGGAGTTGGCGGTCACTAACGTCTCCCTATACTTTATATATACTTTATATAGGGAGTATGGCGTCACTAACGTTTCTCTTATACTTTATATAGGAGTATGGGGTCACTAACGTTCTCTCTATACTTATATATACTTTATATAGGGAGTATGGCGTCACTAACGTTCTCCTCTATACTTTATATATACTTTATATAGGGAGTATGGCGGTCACTAACGTTCTCCCTATTTTATATACTTTATATGGGAGTATGGCGGTCACTAACGTTCTCTCCTATACTTATATATACTTTATATAGGGAGTATGGCGGTCACTAACGTTCTCCCTATACTTTATATATACTTATATAGGGAGTATGGCGGTCACTAACGTTCTCCCTATACTTTATATATACTTTATATAGGGAGTATGGCGGTCACTAACGTTCTCTCCATACTTTATATATACTTTATATAGTAAGTATGGCGGTCACAACGTTCTCCCTATACTTTATATATACTTTATATAGGGAGTATGGCGGTCACTAACGTTCTCCCTATCTTTATATATACTTATATAGGGAGTATGCTGTCACTACGTTCTCCTATACTTAATATACTTTTTATAGGAGTATGGCGGTCACTAACGTCTCCCTATACTTTATATATCTTTATATAGGGAGTATGCGGTCACTAACGTTCTCCCTATACTTTATATATACTTTATATAGGAGTATGGCGTCACAACGTTCTCCCTATACTTTATATATACTTTATATAGGGAGTATGGCGGTCACTAACGTTCTCCTCTATATTATATATCTTTATATAGGGAGTATGGCGGTCACTAACGTTCTCCCTAACTTTATATATACTTTATATAGGAGTATGGCGGTCACTAACGTCTCCCTATACTTTATATACTTTATATAGGGAGTATGGCGGTCACTAACGTTCTCCCTATACTTTATATATACTTTATATAGGGAGTATGGCGGTCACTAACGTTCTCCCTATACTTTATGTATACTTTATATAGGGAGTATGGCGGTCACTAACGTTCTCCCTATACTTTATATGTACTTTATATAGGGAGTATGGCGGTCACTAACGTTCTCCTATACTTTATATATACTTTATATAGGGAGTATGGCGGTCACTACGTTCTCCCTATACTTTATATGAACTTTATATGGGAGTATGGCGGTCACTAACGTTCTCCCTATACTTTATATGTACTTTATATAGGGAGTATGGCGGTCACTAACGTTCTCTCTATACTTTAATATGTTACTTATTAGTGGAGTATGGCGGTCACTAACGTTCTCCCTATACTTAATGTACTTATATAGGGAGTATGGCGGTCACTAACGTTTCTCCTATACTTTATATTACTTTATATGGGAGTATGGCGGTCACTACGTTCTCCCTATACTTTAATATTACTTTATATAGGAGTGGGCGGTCACTAACGTTCTCCCTATACTTTATATTACTTATATAGGGAGTATGGCGGTCACTAACGTTCTCCTATACTTTATATTACTTTATATAGGGAGTATGGCGTCACTAACGTTCTCCTATACTTATATGTACTTTATATAGGGAGTATGCGGTCACTACGTTCCCTATACTTTATATGTACTTTATATAGGGAGTATGGCGGTCACTAACGTCTCCCTATACTTTATATGTACTTATATAGGAGTATGGCGGTCAACTAACTTCTCCCTATACTTTATATCTTTATATAGGGAGTATGGCGGTCACTAACGTTCTCCCTATACTTTTATGTACTTTATATAGGGAGTTATGGCGGTCACTAACGTTCTCCCTATACTTTATATGTATTTATATAGGGAGTATGGCGGTCACTAACGTTCTCCCTATACTTATATACTTTATATAGGGAGTATGGCGGTCACTAACGTTCTCCCTATACTTTATATATACTTTATATAGGGAGTATGGCGGTCACTAACGATCTCCCTATACTTTATATATACTTTATATAGGGAGTATGGCGGTCACTAACGTCTCCCTATACTTTATATATTATATAGGGAGTATGGCGGTCACTAACTTCCCCTATACTTATATATACTTTATATAGGGAGTAGGCGGTCACTAACGTTCCCCTATACTTATATATACTTTATATATGGGAGTATGGCGGTCACTAACGTTCTCCCTATACTTATATATACTTTATAGGGAGTATGGCGTCACTAACGTTCTCCCTATACTTTTATATACTTTATATAGGGAGTATGGCGGTCACTAACGTTCTCTCTATACTTTATATATACTTATATAGGGAGTATGGCGGTCACTAACGTTCTCCTATACTTTAATATACTTTATATAGGAGTATGGCGTCACTAACGTTCTCCTATACTTATATATACTTTATATAGGGAGTATGGCGGTCACTAACTTCTCCCTATACTTTATATATACTTTTATAGGGAGTATGGCGGTCACTAACGTTTCTCCCTATACTTTATATATACTTTATATAGGGAGTATGGCGGTCACTAACTTTCTCCTACTTTATATATACTTTATATAGGGAGTATGGCGGTCACTAACGTTCTCTCTATACTTTATATACTTTATATAGGGAGTATGGCGGTCACTAACGTTCTCCTATACTTTATATATACTTTATATAGGGAGTATGGGGCGGTCACTAACGTTCTCCTATACTTATATATACTTTATATAGGGAGTATGGCGGTACTACGTCTCCTCTATACTTTATATAGGGAGTATGGCGGTCACTAACGTCTCCTATACTTTATATACTTTATAAGGGAGATGGCCGTCACTAACGTCTCCTATACTTTATATATACTTTATATGAGTATGGCGTCACTAACGTCTCCCTATACTTTATATATACTTTATATAGGGAGTATGGCGGTCACTAACGTTCTCCCTATACTTTATATATACGGGAGTATGGCGTCACTACGTTCTCCTATACTTTATATATATTTATAGGGAGTATGGCCGTCACTAACGTTCTCCTATACTTTATATATACTTTATATAGGGAGTATGGCGTCACTAACTTCCCTATACTTTATATATACTTTATATAGGGAGTATGGCGTCACTAACGTTCCCTATACTTTATATATACTTTATATAGGGAGTATGGCGTCACTAACGTTCTCTCTATACTTTATATATACTTTATATAGGGAGTATGGCGGTCACTAACGTTCTCCCTATACTTTATATATACTTTATATAGGGAGTATGGCGGTCACTAACGTTCTCCCTATACTTTATATATACTTTATTAGGAGTATGGCGGTCACTACGTTCTCTCCTATACTTTATATACTTTATATAGGGAGTATGGCGGTCACTAACGTTCTCCTATACTTTATATATACTTTATATAGGGAGTATGGCGGTCACTAACGTTCTCCCTATACTTATATATACTTTAATAGGAGTATGGCGGTCACTAACGTTCCCTATACTTTATATATACTTTATATAGGGAGTATGGCGCGTCACTAACGTTCTCCTACTTTAATATACTTTTAGATAGAGTATGGCGGTCACTAACGTTCTCTCTATACTTTAATATATACTTTATATAGGGAGTATGGCGGTCACTAACGTTCTCTCTATACTTTATATATACTTTTATAGGGAGTATGGGGTCACTAACGTTCTCTCTATACTTTAATATATACTTTATATAGGGAGTATGGCGGTCACTAACGTTCTCTCTATACTTTATATAGACTTTATATAGAGATATGGCGTCACTAACGTTCTCTCTATCTTTATATATACTTTATATAGGGAGTATGGCGGTCACTAACGTCTCTCTATACTTTATATATACTTTATATAGGGAGTATGGCGGTCACTAACGTTCTCTCTATACTTTTATATATCTTTATATAGGAGTATGGCGGTCACTAACGTCTCTCTATACTTTATATATCTTTATATAAGAGATGGCGGTCACTAACGTTCTCCTATACTTATATATACTTATATAGGGAGTATGGCGGTCACTAACGTTCTCTCTATACTTTATATATACATATATAGGGAGATGGCGGTCACTAACGATCTCTCTATACTTTATATATACTTTATATAGGGAGTATGGCGTCACTAACGTTCTCCCTATACTTTATATATACTTTATATAGGGAGTATGGCGGTCACTAACGATCTCCCTATACTTTATCTATACTTTATATAGGGAGTATGGCTGTCACTAACGTTCTCTCTATACTTCATATATACTTTATATGGGGTGTATGGCGGTCACTAACATTCTCCCTATACTTTATATATACTTTATATAGGGAGTAGGCGGTCACTACGTTCTCCTATACTTTATATATACTTTATATAGGGAGTATGCGGCACTACAGCCTCTCATATTAGTCACATGGACAGCCACCATAATTACATATTAGTCACATGGACAGCCACTATAATTAGTCCACTGGACAGCCACCATAATTACTAATCACGACAGCCCCATATAATAGTCACATGGACAGCCACATAATTACAGTTCTCACATGGTCACCACCATAATCACATATTAGTCACCGGACAGCCACATAATTAGTCACACGGACAGCCAACCATAATTAGTCACACGGACGCCACCATAATTAGTCACGGACAGCCACCATAATTAGTCACACGGACAGCCACCATAAGTCACAACCGACAGCCACCATAATTAGTCACACGACAGCCACCAAGTCACTCGGACAGCACCATAATTAGTCACACGGACAGCCACCAAATTAGTCACGGACGCCCCTAATTAGTCACACGGACAGCCACCATAATTAGTCAATGACACCACTATAATTAGTCACGGACAGCCACCATAATTAGTCACAGGACAGCCACCTATTAGTCACACGGACAGCCACCATAATTAGTCACATGGACGCCACTATATTAGTCACTCGGAGCCACCATAATTAGTCACGGACAGCCACCATAATTAGTCACACGGACAGCCACCATAATTAGTCACACGGACAGCCACCATAATTAGTCACACGGACAGCCACTATAATTAGTCACACGGACAGCCACCATAATTAGTCACACGGACAGCCACTATAATTAGTCACATGGACAGCCACCATAATTACATTAGTCACATGATCAGCCACCATCATTAGTCACCGACCCAAATACATGTCACATGATCAGCCACAATAATTAGTCACACGGACAGCCACCATAATTAGTCACACGGACAGCCACTATAATTAGTCACACGAACACCACCATAATTAGTCACACGGACAGCCACCATATTAGTCACACGGACAGCCACTATAATTAGTCACACGGACAGCCACCATCATTAGTCACACGGACAGCCACCATAATTAGTCACTACAGACAGAGCCACGCCACATAATAGTCCACTCGACACCCTAATTGTCACAGCCGGACACCACCATAATTAGTCACACGGACAGCCACATAATTAGTCACACGGACAGCACCATAATTAGTCACACGGACAGCCACTATAATTAGTCACACGGACAGCCACCATAATTAGTCACACGGACAGCCACCATAATTAGTCACACGGACAGCCACTATAATTAGTCACACGGACAGCCACATAATTAGTCACACGGACAGCCACCATAATTAGTCACACGGACAGCCCCATAATTAGTCACACGGAGCCACCTAATTATCACACAGACAGCCACCTAATTAGTCACTCGGACAGCCACATAATTAGTCACACGGACAGCCACCATCATTAGTCACAAGAACACGGACAGCCACCATAATTAGTCACCACGGACAGCCACCATAATAGTCACACCTCGGACGCCACCATTAGTCACACTGACAGCCACCATAATTAGTCACACTCGGACAGCCACCATATTAGTCACACGGACAGCACCATATTAGTCACACACACGGACAGCCACCATAATTAGTCACACGGACAGCCACCATTTATCACACGGACAGCCACCATAATTTCACACGGACACCACTATAATTAGTCACCGGACAGCCACCATAATTACACACACAGCCACCATAATTAGTCACCAGCGACAGCCACCATAATTAGTCACACGGACAGCCACCATAATTAGTCACACTGACAGCCACCATCATTAGTCACACGGACAGCCACCATAATTAGTCACACGGACAGCCACCATCGTTAGTCACACGGACAGCCACCATAATTAGTCACACGGACAGCCACCATAATTAGTCACCTCGCAGCCCCATAATTAGTCACATGGACAGCCACCATAATTAGTCACTACGACAGCCACTATAATAGTCACACGGACAGCCACCTATTAGTCACACGGACAGCCACCATAATAGTCACTCGAAGCACCATAATATCCCACGAGCCACCATAATTAGTCCGGACAGCCACCATAATTAGTCACTCGAACAGCCACCATAATTAGTCACATGGACAGCCACCATAATTAGTCACTCGGACAGCCACATAATTGTCCACAACACAGCCACCATAATTAGTCACTCGGACAGCACCATAATTAGTCACACACAGCCACCATAATTAGTCACCGGACAGCCCATATTAGTCACATCGGACAGCACCTAATTAGTCACATGACAGCCAACCATAATTAGTCACTCGGACAGCCACCATAATTGTCACACGGACAGCACCATAATTAGTCCACTCGACAGCCACATAATTAGTCACATGGACAGCCACATAATTAGTCACTCGGACAGCCACCATAATTAGTCACATGGACAGCCACCATAATTAGTCACTCGGACAGCCACTATAATTAGTCCCACCGGACGCCACCATAATTAGTCACGCGGACAGCCACCATAATTAGTCACATCGGACAGCCACCATAATTGTCACACGGACAGCACCATAATAGTCACTCGGACAGCCACTATAATTAGTCACATGGACAGCCACCATAATTTAGTCCACTCGGACAGCCACCATAATTAGTCACACGGACAGCCCATATTAGTCCTCGGACACCCACATAATTAGTCACTCGGACAGCCACCATAATTAGTCACTCGGACAGCCACTATAATTAGTCACACGGACAGCCACCATAATTAGTCACTCGGACAGCCACCATAATTAGTCACACGGACAGCCACCAATAATTAGTCACACGGACAGTCACCATAATTAGTCACTCGGACAGCCACTATAATTAGTCACATGGACAGCCACCATAATTAGTCACTCGGACAGCCACCATAATTAGTCACACGGACACCCATAATATAAGTCACTGGACAGCCACCATAATTAGTCACATCGGACAGCCACCATAATTAGTCACTCGGACAGCCACTATAATTAGTCACATGGACAGCCACCATAATTAGTCACACGGACAGCCACCATAATTAGTCACTCGGACAGCCACTATAATTAGTCACACGGACAGCCACCATAATTAGTCACATGACAGCCACCATAATTAGTCACACGGACAGCCACCATAATTAGTCACACGGACAGCCACCATAATTAGTCACACACGGACAGCCACCATAATTAGTCACTCGGACAGCCACTATAATTAGTCACATGGACAGCCACCATAATTAGTCACTCGGACAGCCACCATAATTAGTCACTCGGACAGCCACTAATATAGTCCTCGGACACTCACCTATAGTCACACGACAGCCACCATAATTAGTCACTCGGACAGCCACTATAATTATCACATGGACAGCCACCATAATTAGTCACTCGGACAGCCACCATAATTAAGTCACACAACACAACGACAGCCACCATAATTAGTCACTCAGACAGCCACCATAATTAGTCACTCGGACAGCCACCATAATTAGTCACATGGACAGCCACCATAATTAGTCACATGGACAGCCACCAAATTAGTCACGCGGACAGCCACCATAATTAGTCACATGGACAGCCACCATAATGTCAAAGGACAGCCACCATAATTAGTCCACCAGACATCCACCATAATTAGTCACTCGACAGCCACATAATTAGTCACACGGACAGCCACATAATTAGTCACACGGACAGTCCACCATAATTAGTAACACGGACACCACTATATTAGTCACATGGACAGCCACCATAATTAGTCCCTCGGACAGCCACCATAATTAGTCACTCGGACAGCCACCATAATTAGTCACATGGACAGCCACCATAATTAGTCACAGGAATAGCCACCATAATAAGCTCAAAGACTATAATAAACTCCTTATGTCCACCAGCAAACAAACCTCAAACAAACACTTATAATTTAAGGAGGAGGAATCCCACATTATTCTATAAACATACAGGTCAATGTGTTACATGTAACATTAATAACTACATGCTGTTGGCAGTTTGGATCCTAGAGGAGATGATTGGTTATTCTAGGATCAGTGGTAGTCTGGTCATATTTTAGAGGCTATAACATAATCTGCTAATTAAAGACAATGCATGGCACGTTTCCTTATTGACTTGGTTGCCCTTTAATCATCCTTTGTATAAGGAAACGTGGCACATTAATTGTTCTGGTTAATAATAACTGTGAATATTAATAACAGGTCTAGTGCAGGCACTCCATACATTTCATAGTCTAGAACTATCTATGTGAACTATTAAGAAGTCAATATATTGATGTTTATTAAAAGTGGCCAATCCTATTGTATTGATCTATATTCACTGCCATAAAAGATGACTGACAGCTCCTATAGTCTTTTAATAAGCCCCTCCCCCTTTGCTACTGTGTATTGAATGATAGACATCAAACCCACCAGCTTTCCAGTTACTATCACCCTCCATTTACCAACTTACTGTATGGGGCTTGTCCATTTGCAGAGCTGAAGATCCCCACCATCAGGGTGATTGCCACTACACACAAAACCTTGTAGTCCATTGCAGCCTTCAGATCTGTAGCTCTTGTTGGGGAAGCGATGACTTGATCGTAGGCCAGAGCCTTGACCCGGTCTAGTTTTATATGTCTAACTCTGTTTGCTGTGTCCCGTTAGATAACGTAATTAAGGGTGAGATCTCTCCCACACTCCCACACCTTAGAAATACAATGATTCCCAGAACTTTACTTTGGCAGGTGCCAGAACTGATTGACCAAGGAATTCCCTGAGTCACGACTATCGCCCTCTGGATCTCCTTTTCACCGCCAAAGTCAATATTATTTCAAGAGGAAATAAATACACTTGGTTGCTAAAAAAAAATGTTGTAACTTATATGTGTACAAAGCAACAATAGCAGCATTGGGTCATAGACCTCCTTGATAGCCAAATATAGTGTATGATAAATACAGTCATTTAAATCATTCAGTGAATATTTCCCCTTTACAATAAAACCAGTTTTATCAATATCTTTATTTCAATGCTCGATATAAACTCTCAGACCGTATACAGGTCCTAGCACGGATTCCTTGCAGCACTGAAGTCCTGAGTTCGATTCCACCCTTGGACACATCTGCATGGAGTTTGTATGTTCTCCCCGTGCTTGCGTGGGTTTCCTCCAGGCACTCCAGTTTCCCCCACAATCATAAAGACGTACTGATAGGTTGTATGTGTCAAATAAATGTGATTAGATTGTAAGCTCTTCGGGGCAGGGCCTAATGTGAATGTATACATGTAATTGTAAAGTGCTACAAAAGATGTTGGCGCTATATAAATCCACAATAATAATAATAATAATGATCAGAATTACAATGCATTGTAACCAGGAGGATTTAGACAATAGCAGATAATAAGTGATTATGTTGAGCAGTTGGGAGAAAGGGTCGTTAGATGAGATTAATGGGACCACACAGGCACTAGATGAATATTTATTATTGGCAAAATGCATTATAAGAATTTCTTTGAATAAATGGGAATCGTTAACTGTCCAAACTCCCGTGGTCTTAGCAGCTGCCATGGTGGTCAATAAATGTTAAATTATTATCACGCTCCTTTCAATTTACTCCACCTGGGTCAATGTCTTCATATTATATATACATGGGCCCCTGCACTGTAGAAATCCGGCACTAAGGTCTGTGTTACTTTCTCGTCTCTTTACCTTTTGGTTACTGACATTTATTATGGGACGTTAACCCATACCCAGTCTTAGCAGGAGGAATCAAAAACATGTGGTCCGCCACTCTCCCCCTCCCTGTGGGGGTACCGCAAGGCTCAGTACTCGACCCTCTTCTCTTCTCCATCTACACCTTTGGGCTAGGTCAGCTCATTAGTTCCTTTGGATTCCAATACCACCTGTATGCTGATGGTACCCAAATTTACATCTCCGACCCTGACCTCATTACTCTGACATCCCAGGTACCTGATGGCCTAAATGTCATTTCTGCTTTTATGTCCTCCGGCTTCCTCAAACTCAACATGGATAAAACCGAACTTGTCATTTCGCACACGCAGTGGAACATCGCAGTAATGACAAACCAGATGTTCCGCTGCGTTAAACACGCCTAATACGAACGTAGCAACCGGCCTCAGAGCCATTACCTGCTCACCGATGGGGATGAATGAAGCCATATTGGAATGGGCTCCCATGGACGTCTGACACTGGGAGATTCTCTGGATTAACTTAAGGTCCCATGTGTTGGCGATAAATGGACCACCCTGACTACATCTTATGTTACTCGCCATTTTATTGATGGACGTTTACTGATAATAAAACTCATGGATATTTTGTTTTGTTGCAGAATGTTTATGGTGAACAGAAGAATGAATGGAACTTTGTATCTAAGGACAAATCCTCCACCAAAAAATGTTTGCAATGTAATAAAAGGTTCTCAGACTCCGTTCAGATCACCGCTCGCCTTGATTCCCTTCATTTTGATATGTGTCACAGTAATAAAAACTGCAACTGGTAGCAAACCTCTGGTGTGTGTGTGTGATATTACCCAAATGTTTTATACACAGTAGAATATACCAATGTACCGTTCCCCTGCGTTAATGCACAGCGTCGGCCATTATTTTCAATGTCACTGCTTTGCGTTACCGTATGAAACTGTTGCATGCAGTCCATTTTTGACAACGCACTATATCACAGCAATATCACTGAATGCTATTCCACTAGCTGCCTCCTCTGAGCATGTAAAAATTGTAAAAGAGCTTGGAGAGCTTGAAGCTCCTCTGAGCATGTAAAAATTGTAAAAGAGCTTGGAGAGCTTGAAGAGGAGGCGGAGACTTTTGAGTGAAAAGGCAAACAGCATCATTTTGCTGTATAACAGATTAG
>JAACNH010000689.1:1139-18449 GCA_019447015.1 Hymenochirus boettgeri
ACCTTCTCACTGGAATACTGTATACTGTGCTCACTTTCCTTAGTAATAGATGTAGTAACCAGCTCAATGGAATATACTGTGCTCACTGTCCTTAGTAATAGATGTAGTAACCAGCTCAATGGAATATACTGTGCTTAATACGTTTAGTAACCTGCTCTCTGGAATACACTGTTGCTCACCTGTCCTAAAGTAATACGTTTATAACTGCTCTCTGGAATACACTGTGCTCACTGTCCTAAAGATACGTTTAGTAACCTGCTCTCTGAATACCTGTGCTCACTGTCCTAAAGTATACATTTAGTAACCGCTCTCTGGAATACACTGTGCTCACTGTCCTAAAGTAATAATTTAGTAACCTGCTCTCTGGATACACTGTGCTCACTGTCCTAAAGTAATCACTTTATGTAACCGCTCTCTGGAATACACTGTGCTCACTGTCCTAAAGTAATACATTTAGTAACCTGCTCTCTTGAATCACTACCTGTCGCTCACTGTCCTAAAGTATCCAATTTGTACATTTCCTGCTCTCTGGAATACCTGTGCTCACTGTCCTTAAATAATACATTTAGTAACCTGCTCCTGGAATACACGTGCTCACTGTCCTAAAGTACTACTTTTAGTAACCTGCTCTCTGGAATACACTGTGCTCACTGTCCTAAAGTAATACGTTGAGTAATCCTGCTCTCTGGAATCACTGTGCTCACTGTCCTAAAGTAATACGTTTAGTAACCTGCTCTCTGAATACCCTGTGCTCACTGTCCTAAAGTAATACATTTAGTAACCTGCTCTCTGGAATACACTGTGCTCACTGTCCTAAAGTAATACATTTAGTAACCTGCTCTCTGGAATACACTGTGCTCACTGTCCTAAAGTAATACATTTAGTCACCTGCTCTCTGGAATACACTGTGCTCACTGTCCTAAAGTAATACTTTAGTAACCTGCTCTCTGGAATACACTGTGCTCACTGTCCTAACATAGTAATCATTTAGTAACCTGCCTCTCTGGAATACACTGTGCTCACTGTCCTAAAGTAATACGTTTAGTAACCTGCTCTCTGGAATACACTGTGCTCACTGTCCTAACGTAATACTTTTAGATAACTTCTCTCTGAATACCTGCTGTTCTCACTGTCCTAAAGTAAACTTTTATAACCTCTCTCTGGAATACACTGTGCTCATCCTAAAGTATAATTTAGTAACCTGCTCTCTGGAATACACTGTGCTCACTGTCCTAAAGTAATACTTTAGTAACCTGCTCTCTGAATCACTGTGCTCACTGTCCTAAAGTATATGTTTAGTAACCTGCCTCTGGAATACCCTGTGCTCACTGTCCTAAATATACTTTAGTAACCTGCTCTCTGGAATCACACTGTGCTCACTGTCCTAAGTAATACATTTAGTAACCTGCTCTCTGGAATACACACTGTGCTCACTGTCCTAAAAGTAATACATTTAGTAACCTGCTCTCTGGAATACACTGTGGCTCACTGTCCTAAAGTAATACTTTAGTAACCTGCTCTCTAATACACTGTGCTCACTGTCCTAAAGTATAAATTTAGTAACCTGCTCTCTGGAATACACTGTGCTCACTGTCCTAAAGTAATACATTTAGTAACCTTCTCTGGAATACACTGTGCTCACTGTCCTAAAGTATACGTTTAGTAACCTGCTCTCTGGAATACACTGTGCTCACTGTCCTAAAGTAATACCGTTTGTAACTACTGCTCTCTGAATACACTGTGCTCACTGTCCTAAAAGTATCAATTTAGTAACCTGCTCTCTGGAATACACTGGGCTCACTGTCCTAAAGTAATACATTGTAGTAACCTGCTCTCTGGAATACACTGTGCTCCCTGTCCTAAAGTAATACTTTAGTAACCTGCCTCTGGAATACACTGTGCTCACACTGTCCTAAAGTAATACGTTTAGTAACCTGCCTCTGGAATACACTGTGCTCACTGTTCCTAAAGTAATACATTTAGTACCCTGCTCTCTGAATACACTGTGCTCACTGTCCTAAAGTAATACATTTATTAACCTGCTCTCTGGAATACACTGTGCTCACGTCCTAAAGTAATACATTTAGTAACCTCGCTCTCTGGAATACACTGTGCTCACTGTCCTAGAAAATACACGTTTAGTACCTGCTCTCTGGAATACACTGTGCTCACTGTCCTAAAGTAATACATTTAGTACCTGCTCTCTGGAATACACTGTGCCACTGTCCTAAAGTAATACATTTACTACCTGCTCTCTGAAATACACTGCTGCTCACTGTCCTAAGTATACATTTAGTAACCTGCTCTCTGGAATACACTTGCTCACTGTCCCTAAGTACATACATTTATGTAACCTGCTCTCTGGAATACACTGTGCTCACTGTCCTAAAGTAATACGTTTAGTAACCTGCTCTCTGGAATAACTGTGCTCACTGTCCAAAGTAAAACGTTTAGTAACCTGCTCTCTGGAATACACTGTGCCACTGTCCTAAAGTATACATTTATAAATAACCTGCTCTCTGAATACACTGTGCTCACTGTCCTAAAGTAATAACGTTTAGTAACCTGCTCTCTGGAATACACTGTGCTCACTGTCCTTAAAGTAATAAGTAGTAACCTCTCTCTGGAATCACACTGTGCTCACTGTCCTACAGTATACATTTAGTAACCTGCTCTCGTGGAATCCACTGTGCTCACTGTCCTAAAGTAATACATTTAGTAACCTGCCTCCTCTGGAATACACTTGTGCTCATGTCCTAAAGTAATACTTTATTAACTTCTCTCTGCAATACACTGTGCTCACTGTCCTAATATACTTTAGTAACCTGCTCTCTGGAATACACTGTGCTCACTGTCCTAAAGTAATACATTTTAGTAACCTGCTCTCCTGGAATACACTGTGCTCACTGTCCTAAGATACATTTAGTAACCTGCTCTCCTGGAATACACTGTGCTCACTGTCCTAAAGTAATCATTTAGTAACCTGCTCTCTGGAATACACTGTGCTCACTGTCCTAAAGTAATACATTTAGTAACCTGCTCTCTCTGGATACACTGTGCTCACTGTCCTAAGTAATACATTTAGTAACCTGCTCTCTGAATACACTGTGCTCACTGTCCTAAAGTACTACATTTAGTAACCTGCTCTCTGGAATACACTGTGCTCACGTCCTAAAGTATACATTTAGTAACCTGCTCTCTGGAATACACTGTGCTCACTGTCCTAAGTAATACTTAGTAACCTGCTCTCTGGAATACACTGTGCTCACTGTCCTAAAGTAATACGTTTAGTAACCTGCTCTCTGGACTACACTGTGCTCACTGTCCTAAGTAAGTAATATAGTAAACCTGCTCTCTGGAATACACTGTGCTCACTGTCCTAAAGTAATACAATGGTAACTCCCTCTGGACACCCTACCCCCGCTGTGCTTCCTTCCTAAAGTAATACAGTTAGTACCTGCTCCGACACTGACCACTCTCTGAGAATCATAAACACTGTGCTCACTGTGCCTAAAGTATACATTTTAACCGCTCTACCACTGGCAGCAACCGTGAAGCTACTGTAAACGATGTAGTATCCACCATGATCTAGTTATCCGATCCTGTTTAAGGTACAACACGCGTGCTCACTGAAAAAGTATAATATTTAGTAACTGCTCTCTGGAATACACTGTGCTCACTGTCCTAAGTATCATTAGTAACTGCTTATGAACCTGCACTGCCAAATAAATTAGTACCTGCTCTGAATACACTGTGCTCACTGTCCTAAAGTAATACAGTTTAGTAACCTGCTCTCTGAATACACTCGTGCTCACTGTCCTAAAGTATACATTTAGTAACCTGCTTCTGGAATACACTGTGCTCACTGTCCTAAAGTAATACTTTAGTAACCTGCTCTCTGGAATACACTGTGCTCACTGTCCTAAAGTAATACATTTAGTAACCTGCTCTCTGAATACACGTGTGCTCACTGTCCTTAAACCGTCCCTCTCTGGAATCCACCTGTGTCACTGCCTAGCGTAATATCCCTTTAGCTCTCGGAATACAGCTGTGCTCACTGCGATTCCTTACACCTAATTTTAATCACCTGTGATCTACAGCACTGCCAGTAACTGCTTAGTCTGTCTCGTTGCCAAATTTATAACCTGAAAACTGTGCTCACTGTCCTAAAGTAATACATTAGTAACCTGCTCTCGGAATACACTGTGCTCACTGTCCTAAAGTAATAATTTAGAACTCCTGCTCTCTGGAATAACACTGTGTCCCTCTGTCCATAAGTAATACATTTAGTAACCTGCTCTCTGGAATACACTGTGCTCACCTGTCCTAAAGTAATCCACATTTTAGTAACCTGCTCTCTGGAATACACTGTGCTCCACTGTCCTAAAGTATCATTTAGTAACCTGCTCTCTGAATACACGTGCTCACTGTCCTAAGTAATAATTTAGTACCTGCTCTCTGGAATACACTGTGCTCACTGTCCTAAGTATACATAATTAGTAACCTGCTCTCTGAAGAATACACTGTGTCGTACTGCCGCTAAGTACTCACTTCCCCTAGCTTCTAACACTGGCTCTCTGGAATACCTGTGCTCACTGTCCTAAAGTAATACATTAGTAACCTGCTCTCTCTGGAATACACTGTGCTCACTGTCCTCCAGTAATACGTTTAGTAACCTGCTCTCGAATACACTGTGCTCACTGTCCTAAAGTATACATTTAGTAACCTGCCTCTCTGGAATACACTGTGCTCACTGTCCTAAAGTAATAAATTTAGTAACCTGCTCTCTGAATACACTGTGCTCACTGTCCTAAAGTAATACGTTTAGTAACCTGCTCTCTGATACACTGTGCTCACTGTCCTAAGTAAATACGTTTAGTAACCTGCTCTCTGGAATACACTGTGCTCACTGTCCTAAAGTAAATAAATTTAGTAACCTGCTCTCTGGAATACACCTGTGCTCACTGTCTCTAAAGTAATACATTTTAGTAACCTGCTCTCTGGAATACACTGTGGCTCACTGTCCTAAAGTAATAAACATTTAGTAACCTGCTCTCTGGAATACACTGTGCTCACTGTCCTAAAGTAATACTTTAGTAACCTGCTCTCTGGAATACACTGTGCTCACTGTCCTAAAGTAATACATTTAGTAACCTGCCTCTGGAATACACTGTGCTCACTGTCCTAAAGTAATCGTTTAGTAAACCTGCTCTCTGGAATACACTGTGCTCACTGTCCTAAGAATACATTTAGTAACCTGCTCTCTAAATCACTGTGCTCACTGTCCTAAAGTAAATATTTAGTAACCTGCTCTCTGGAATACACTGTGCTCACTGTCCTAAAGTAATACTTTAGTAACCTGCTCTCTGGAATACACTGTGCTCACTGTCCTAAATATACTTTATACCTGCTCTCTGGAATACACTGTGCTCACTGTCCTAAAGTAATACTTTAGTAACCTAACCGCCCTCTGGAATACACTGTGCTCACTGTCCTAAAGTAATACATTTAGTAACCTGCTCTCTGGAATCACTGTGCTCACTGTCCTAAAGTAATACGTTTAGTAACCGCTCTCTCGGAATACACTGTGCTCACTGTCCTAATAATAAATTTAGTAACCTGCTCTCTGGAATACACTTGCTCACTGTCCTAAAGTAATAACTTTAGTAACCTGCTCTCTGGATACACTGTGCTCACTGTCCTAAGTAATACTTTAGTAACCTGCTCTCTGGAATACACTGTGCTCACGTCCTAAAGTAATAATTTAGTAACCTCTCTCTGGATACACTGTCTCACTGTCATAAGTAAACTTTGTAACCTCTCTCGGAATACACTGTGCTCACTGTCCTAAAGTAATACATTTAGTACCGCTCTCTGGAATACACTGTGCTTCACTGTCCTAAAGTAATAAATTTAGTAACCTGCTATCTGGAATACACTGTGCTCACTTCCTAAAGTAATACTTTAGTAACCTGCTCTCTGGAATACCTGTGCTCACTGTCCTAAAGTAATACTTTATAACCTGCTCCTCTGGAATACCCTGTGCTCACTGTCCTAAAGTACATTTATAACCTGCCTCTGAATACCTGTGCTCACTGTTCCTAAGTAACTACATTTAGTAACCTGCTCTCTGGAATACACTGTGCTCACTCACTGTCCTAAAGTAATACGTTTAGTAACCTGCTCTCTGGAATACACTGTGCTCACTTTCCTAAAGTAATATTTAGTAAACCTGCTCTCTGGAATACACTGGCTCACTGTCCTAAAGTAATACGTTTTAGTAACCTGCTCTCTCTGGAAATACACTGTGCTCACTGTCCTAAAGTAATAAATTTAGTAACCTGCTCTCTGCAATACACTGTGCTCACTGTCCTAAAGTAATAAATTTAGTAACCTGCTCTCTGGAATACACTGTGCTCACTGTCCTAAAGTAATATATTTAGTAACCTGCTCTCTGGAATACACTGTGCTCACTGTCCTAAAGTAATACATTTAGTAACCTGCTCTCTGGAATACCTGTGCTCACTGTCCTAAAGTAATACGTTTAGTACCTGCTCTCGCATACACTGTGCTCACTGTCCTAAAGTATTACGTTTAGTAACCTCTCTCTGAATACACTGTGCTCACTGTCCTAAGTAATTTTATAACTTCTCTGGAACACTGTGCTCCTGTCCTAAAGTAATACATTTAGTAACCTCTCTCTGGAATACACTGTGCTCACTGTCCTAAAGTAATACAATTTAGTAACCTGCTCTCTGGAATACACTGTGCTCACTGTCCTAAAGTAATACTTTTAGTAACCTGCTCTCTGAATCCCTGTGGCTCACTGTCCATAAGTAAGTAATTTAGTAACCTGCTCTCTGGATACACTGTGCTCACTGTTCCTAAAGTAATACATTTGTAACCTGCTCTCTGGAATACACTGTCTCACCTGTCCTAAGTATACATTTAGTAACCTGCTCTCTGGAATACACTGTGCTCACTGTCCCTAAAGTAATACGTTTAGTAACCTCTCTCGGAATACACTGGCTCACTGTCCTAAGTAATACATTAGTAACCTGCTCTCCTGGAATACACTGTGCTCCACTGTCCTAAAGTACTACATTTAGTAACCTGCCTGCTCTCTGGAATACACTGTGCTCACTGTGTCCTAAAGTAATAGTTTAGTAACCTGCTCTTGATACACTGGCTCACTGTCCTAAAGTAATACTTTAGTAACCTGCTCTCTGGAATACACTGTGCTCACTGTCCTAGTAATACATTTAGTAACCTGCCTCTGGAATACACTGTGCTCACTGTCCTAAAGTATACATTTAGTAACCCTGCTCTCTGGAATACATGTGCTCACTGTCCTAAAGTAATACATTAGTAACCTGCTTCTCTGGAAGCTACACTGTGCTCACTGTCCTTAAAGTAATACATTGAGTAACCTGCTCTCTGGAATACACTGTGCTTCACTGTCCTAAAGTAATAGTTTAGTAACCTGCTCTCTGGAATACACTGTGCTCACTTCCTAAAGTAATACATTAGTACCCTGCTCTCTGAATACACTGTGCTCACTGTCCTAAGTAATACTTTTAGTACCTGCTCTCTGGATACACTGTGCTCACTGTCCTAAGTAATACTTAGTTAACCTGCTCTCTGGAATCACCTGTGCTCACTGTCCTAAAGTAATACATTTAGTAACGTCTCTCTGGAATACACTGTGCTCACTGTCCTAAAGTATACTTTAGTAACTGCTCTCTCAATACACTGTGCTCCACTGTCCTAAAGTAATACGTTTAGTAACCTGCTCCTGGAAACACTGTGCTTCACTGTCTAAAGTAATACGTTTAGTAACCTGCTCTCTGGAATACACTGTGCTCCCTAGTCCTAGTAATACATTTAGTAACCTGCTCTCTGGAATACACTGTGCTCACTGTCCTAACGTAATACATTTAGTAACCTGCTCTCTGAATACACTGTGCTCACTGTCCTAAAGTAATACATTAGTAACCTGCTCTCTGGAATACACTGTGCTCACTGTCCTAAAGTAATACATTTAGTAACCTGCTCTCTGCAATACACTGTGCTCACTGTCCTAAAGAATACGTTTAGTAACTGTTTCTGCAATACACTGTGCTCACTGTCCTAAAGTAATACGTTAGTAACCTGCTCTCTGGAATACACTGTGCTCACTGTCCTAAAGTAATACATTTAGTAACCTGCTCTCTGGAATACACTGTGCTCACTGTCCTAAAGTAATACGTTTAGTAACCTGCTCTCTGGAATACACTGTGCTCACTGTCCTAAGTAATAAATTTAGTAACCTGCTCTCTGGAATACACTGTGCTCACTGTCTAAAGTAATACGTTTAGTACCTGCTCTCTGGAATACACTGTGCTCACTGTCCTAAGTAATCGTTTAGTAACCTCTGCTCTCTGGAAACACTGTGCTCACTGCCTAAGTTAAAAATTTAGTAACCTTCCCTCTCTGGAATACACTGTGCTCACTGTCCTAAAGTTAATACATTTAGTAACCTGCTCTCTGGAATACACCTGTGCTCACTGTCCTAAAGTAATAAATTAGTAACCGCTCTCTGGAAATACACTGTGCTCACTGTCCTAAAGTAATACGTTTTAGTAACTGCTCTCTGGAATACACTGTGCTCACTGTCCTAAAGTAATACTTTAGTAACCTGCTCTCTCTGGAATACACTGTGCCACTTTCCTAAAGTAACTTTAGTAACCTGCTCTCTGGAATCACTGTGCTCACTTCCTAAGTAATACATTTAGTAACCTGCTCTCTGGAATACACTGTGCTCACTGTCCTAAATAATAATTTAGTAACCTGCTTCTTGGAATACACTGTGCTCACTGTCCTAAAGTATAAACATTTAGTAACTCTCTCTGGAAACATCTGTGCTCACTGTCCTAAAGTAATACGTTTAGTAACCTGCTCTCTGGAATACACTGTGACTCACTTCTAAAGTAATACATTTATAACCTGCTCTCTGGAATACACTGTGCTCCTGTCCAAAGTAATAATTTAGTAACCTGCTCTCTGGAATACACTTGTGCTCACTGTCGTAAAGTAATACGTTTAGTAACCTGCTCTCTGAAATACACTGGCTCCACTGTCCTAAAGTAATACATTTAGTAACCTGCTCTCTGGAATACACTGTGCTCACTGCCTAAAGAATAAATTTGTACATTAGTGATAGATGTATTACCCTTTATACTGTGGAATTACTGTTGCTCACTGTCCTTAGTAATAGATGTAGTAACCGCTCATGGAATATACTGTGCTACTTGTCCTTAGTAATAGATGTAGTAATCTCTCCCCTGGAATTTACAATGTGTCACGTCCTAGTAAAGTGTAGTAACCTGTTACTCGAATATATTTGCTCACTACCTTGTAAGTAGATGTAGTAACCTTCTCACTGGAATACACTGTGTCTACGTGTCCTAGTAATGAGTATTAAACCTTCTCACTGGAATATACTGCGCTCACTGTCCTTATAATAGATGTAGTAACCTTCTCACTGGAATATACTGGCTCCCTGTCCTTAGTAATAGATTAGAAACCTTCTCACTGGAAACTGACTACGTATACTGCTCACTGTCCTAAGTATAATGTATTAACCTTCTCATGGAATACACTGTGCTCACTGTCCTAAAGTAATAAATTAGTACCTGCTCTCTGGAATACCTGTGCTCACTGTCCTAAAGTAGACTTTAGTAAACCTGCTCTCTGGAATACACTGTGCTCACTGTCCAAGTAATACATTTAGTCAACCTGCTTCTGGAATAACACTGTGCTCACTGTCCTAAAGTAATAATTTAGTAACCTGCTCTCTGGAATAACTGTGCTCACTGTCCTAAAGTATACATTTAGTAACCTGCTCTCTGGAAATACACTGTGCTCACTGTCACTAAAGTAATACGGTTAGTACCCTGCTCTCTGGAATACACTGTGCGCACTGTCCTAAAGTAATACATTTAGTAACCCTGCTCTCTGGATACACTTGTGCCACTGTCCTAAAGTAATATACGTTTAGTAACCTGCCTCCTGGAATACACTGTGCTCACTGTCCTAAAGTAATACGTTTAGTAACCTGCTCTCTGGATACAACTGTGCTCACTGTCCTAAAGTATACGATTTAGTAACCTGCTCTCTGCAATACACTGTGCTCACTGTCCTAAAGTAATACATTTAGTAACCTGCTCTCTGGAATACACTGTGCTCACTGTCGTAAAGTATACGTTTAGTAACCTGCTCTCCCTGGAATACACTGTGCTCACTGTCCTAAAGTAATACATTTATAACCTGCTCTCTGGAATCACTGTGCTCACTGTCCTAAGTAATAAATTGTCATTAGTGATAGATGTATAAACCTTTTCACTGGAATGTACTGTGCTCACTGTCATTAGTAATAGATGTAAGTCACAGACCAGTGGAATATACTGTGCTCACTGTCCTTAGTAATAGATTTAGTAATTTTCTCACTGAAGTATACAATGTTCACTGTCCTTAGTAATAGATGTAGTAACCTGTTTACTCGAATATATTTTGCTCACTATCCTTAGTAGTAGATGTAGTAACCTTCTCACTGGAATACACTGTGTTCACTTTCCTTAGTAATAGATGTATTAACCTTCTCACTGGAATATACTGCGCTCACTGTCCTTAGTAATAGATGTATTACCTCTCACTGGAAATATACTGCGCTCACTGTCCTTAGTAATAGATATAGAAACCTTCTCACTGGAATACACTGTACTCACTGGAATATACTGCGCTCACTGTCCTTAGTAATAGATGTATTAACCTTCTCACTGGAATATACTGTGCTCACTGTCCTTAGTAATAAATGTAGTAACCTTCTCACTGTTATATATTGCGCTCACTGTCCTTAGTAATAGATATAGAAACCTTCTCACCTGGATAACACTGTGCTCACTGTCCTTAGTAATAGATGTATTAACCTTCTCACTGGAATATACTGTGCTCACTTCTTAGATACAATGTAGTACCTTCTCACTGTATATATTGCGCCCAGTCCTTATTATAGATATAGAAACCTTCTCACTGGAATATACTGCGCTCACTGTCCTTAGTAATTGATGTAGTAACCTTCTCACTGGAATATACTGTATACTGTGCTCACTGTCCTTAGTAATAGATGTATTAACCTCACTGGAATACACTGTACTCACTGTCCTTAGTAATAGATGTATTAACCTCACTGGAATATACTGCGCTCACTGTCTTAGTAATTGGATGTAGTAACCTTCTCACTGGAATACTGTATACTGTGCTCACTTTCCTTAGTAATTGATGTAGTAACCTTCTCACTGGAATACTGTATACTGTGCTCACTTTCCTTAGTAATTGATGTAGTAACCTTCTCACTGGAATACTGTATACTGTGCTCACTTTCCTTAGTAATAGATGTAGTAACCAGCTCAATGGAATATACTGTGCTCACTGTCCTTAGTAATAGATGTAGTAACCAGCTCAATGGAATATACTGTGCTCACTGTCCTTAGTAATAGATGTAGTAACCAGCTCACTGGAATATACTGTGTAGTATTGACCAATGTAGTAACTTGCTTAGTGTCTGAGCAGGACTTACCTTTTGTGTAAACTCCTGAGCTTTAATCCTCTGTGCTTGGCAAGTGTTTTCGACTCCTTTTCCACTTGAAAAGACTGAATACCCTGCTGTTTCTCTGCCTCCGACCAACACACAGCAGGCCCAGGCGGAGGGTATCCCCATAGCTGGAGGAAAGCAGCTTGCTTGCCTCAGATAGGTCAGTTACAGGAATTCCATTAACCTCCAAAAGGAAGTCTCCAGGTCGAACTCCCGCATGGGATGCTGGGGATCCTATAGTAACGTTGCCTACCTGTAGAGGCTTTCCGTCTGTTACTGTGAAGCCAATCTCATCTTGGGTTTCTTTAGCCAGTTCAACATGCTGGATACGTGATATGACTCCAATACTGGGGGGCACGTTGCAGCATTCCCTGCCAAGTTGTGTCAAAGACTCACAGCTAAGAGAAGAAACAGGCATTCCTTCCACTTCCAGGATTTGATCCCCAGCCTGCAGGCCAGCTGAGTGTGCGCTGCTTCCTGCCTCTACCCATAATATATAACATGGCCCTGAGCCGCCCAATCCAAAGCCAAATGTCTCTGGCCAGCCCTCGTTTGTTAATGGCATTGATGTGACTGTGAAGAAAAGAAAACATAATAGATGATTTACAATAATTATACCTGATCAATTCCCAAAAGGTGCTTAAAGGACACGTTCACCCCTCAAATTAAAAACGATATATAGGCCAACACCCCCAACCATGTGTAGAAATAATTTGTTTTGCAGCAAAATGTTTTTTCTTCCGCTTCCCTCAGCCACTCAAAAGGTTTTCTACTCATCTCCATGCTCCAAGCTTGTTACCACCTTGCACATGCTCAGATGAGACAACTAGGGAAACAGCATTTGGTCATTGGTTGTGATGTCATCTCACACATCCAGGACTGACAGCTGCTAACCAGAGTAACCAGACAGCAAGAAAGGGGATAAGAGAACATTGGGCAGCATTCCAGGTAAGTGTTAAATCTCTCAGCCTTCTAACTATTGGCTTCTCCTATGTCCAATTTTTAATTTTAGTGACTTTAAGAGGGGGGGTGCTTTAAGAAAGCGTAGCAATATATTACCCTTTAAAAAAGGATGTAGTGCGGCAAATCGACCCTATTAACTGAGCTTAAGACAAAGCAAAATTGCAATGCAAATGTATTGTGATACACAAAGTTTTAACCTTATATTTCAGGTTAAGTTGGCTACAAATTAACATATGGCACTAAATACCAGTCCATGTCTCCAGTATAGGTTTGGTGTATTCATTCTTTTTTTTTTTACTAGATCATCAGAATAAGAATGGCTCCACTCAAAATTCCATCATCTATAAAACAGCAAGGACACTCTGCCCTCTAGAGGAAAGGAAGGATAAGGAAAGGACACATGTATCTGATTGTCAAGCATCATTGCTTATAAGGATCCCAGACTAGACACACCTAATTACAACAGGACAGTAGGACTGCAATACAAAATTAGCTACCCAAAATACACTTAGGGGGAAACAGTGAAAGCGGAAGCATTCCAACTGAAACAAATAGAAGACTGTACTAGTCAAAAAAAGCAACCTTGCATATGGTGCAGGGCGTGGGAAATGTCTGTTTTAAATATAATCTTATTCATTCATTATAACAATGTGTAGGCATCTCATAATGCAGATGAAGTAACTAGAGAGGTTGCATTTAAAGGACTCTTGATTTCCTTTTCGTTGAGGAGCGACACACTCAGTTTTCATCTGCCAGGTTAGTGTCATAAGTTTTCCTGAATTAAAAATATTGCTGAAGCCAGGAGGAAGCTTTACAAAAGTATATCTGTTATATTCAGTTAGATCAACTGGACTTGAAGTTTAGTTCTTGAAGACGTTTCGCTAGTCATCCGACTGGATCTCTCAATTCAGAATGACTTGTACAAGAATCTGTTGGCAATAAATACCCTGGAAAATCCAAATTAGCATATCACAGCCAAGTGTTAAGGGCGTGATTGGATAGTGGCTAAGAGGTGTTATAGGAAGCGCCCAGAGTAAGGTGCAAAACAGCATTGTACATGGTAGACAGTTGGTGTCAAACCCCCCCACCTCTAGTTAGGCTTGGTTTCTTTATTTTCACATAAATGGCCTCCTTGACACCTCTCTTGAACCAGTCATGTTCTTTTGCCAATATGTTGACAATTCAATCTTCAAAGGTATGTCCTTTATCCTTAAGATGCAGGTACACAGCTGAGTCCTGACCCGAGGAATTGGCTCTTCTGTGCTGGGCCATATGTTGATGCAGTTGCTGTTTGGTCTCCCCTTCATACAAATCGAGCATTCTTCACTGCACTGCACTGCGTATATGATGTCGCTTTTCTTGTGTTTTGGTATTGGGTCTTCGGATGTACCAATTGCTTCCTCAGTGTGTTTTCGGGTTTAAAGCAGACAGGGATACGGTGTTTTTTGAAATTCTTCTTAATTTCGCGGAGACCCCTGCTACATATGGGATGACCATGTTCTTCCTCCTGTCTTGCTTTTCCCCTTCACTGTTGGTATTCGTGTTCTTTTCTTTCCTTCTACTTCTACTTCTTTTGAAACAGGCCCAGTCTGGATTCCACAAGTTTTAAGGGCTCCTCTGAGATGTTTCATTTCTTTATCCTTCGCCTCTGTGCTAGTGGGGATGTTCTCAGCTCTGTGTTGCAGGGTTCTGAAAGGTCTTCAAGAACCAAACTTTAAGTCCAGTTGATCTAACTGAATACAACAGATATACCATGACCTGTATGAATGAATATTACAGATATACCATGACCTGGATGTAAATATAACTATGACTGAAGAATTACAGACATACCATGACCTGGATGATGAATATTACAGATACCATGACCTGGATGAATGAATATTACGATATACCATGACCTGGATGAATGAATATACAGATATACCATGACCTGGATGAATGAATATTACAGATATACCATGACCTGGATGAATGATATTACAGATATACCATGAACCTGGATGGATGAATTTACAGATATACCATGACCTGAATGGATGAATATTACAGATATACCATGACCTGGGTGGATGAATATATCAGATATACCATGACCTGGAGGATGAATATTACAGATAACCATGAGCTGGATGAATGAATATTACAGATATACCATGACCTGGATGAATGAATATTACAGATATACCATGACCTGGATGAAGGAATATTACAGATATACCATGACCAGGGGCACTTCTAGGGTTTCTGCTTCCTGGGCCAAACTTTTGAATGCCGCCCTTGATTATTTCCAGGCGTGCTGCGAAGCCGCTGTTTTAAAGTGGTGACTCTTTCAGCAGGGCCCTAACTGACCCAACTAGTCTAACCTTCCCTAACAAACTAACTAAGCTAACCTAAATATACCATTATTTAACATATCTGTATTAAGAAAAATTCCTTTTTTCTTGACCGGTCAAGGGAAAAAACATTTTTTTTCACCACTGCCTGTCTGCTGCTGCTTTCTTCTTTAGTGCAGGGGTGCCACCTAGACAAATGTCTCACTGCCTAATGGTAGAAGTGGCCCTGACCATGACTGGATGTAGAATATTACAGATATACCAATGACCTGGATGAAGATATTACAGATATACCATGACCTGGAAAGAAATACGATATACCATGACCTGATGATGAATATTACAGATATACCATGACCTGGATGAATGAATATTACAGATATACCATGACCTGTGGATGATATTACAGAACATGACCTGATGAATGAATATTACAGATATACCATGACCTGGATGGATGAATATTACAGATATACCGTGACCTGGATGGATGAATATTACAGATATCCATGACCTGGATGGATGAATGTTACAGATATACCATGACCTGATGAATGAATATTACAGATATACCATGACCTGGATGAATGAATTTACAGATATAACCTGACCTGGATGAATGATATTTACAGATATACCATGACCTGGATGAATGAATATTACAGATCTACCATGACTGATGAATGAATATTACAGATATACCATGACCTGATGATGAATATTACAGATATACCTGACCTGGATGAATGATTTACAGATATACCATGACCTGGATGGATGAATATTAACTGATAGAAATATACCAATGACCTGAATGAATGAATATTACAGATATACCATGACCTGGATGGATGATATTCAGATTACCATGACCTGGATGATGAATTTTACAGATATACCATGACCTGGATGAATGAATATTACAGAATTACCATGACCTGGATGAGATGATAGTACAGATATACCATGACCTGATGACTGAATATTACAGATATCCGTGACCTGGATGGATGAATATTACAGTATATACCTGACCTGGTGAATATTACAGATATACCATGACCTGGATGGATGAATGTTACAGATATACCATGCCTGGATGAATGAATATTACAGATATACCATGACCTGGATGAATGAATATTACAGATATACCGTGACCTGGATGATGAATATTACGATATACCATGACCTGGATGAATAAAATATTACAGAGATATCCATGACCTGGATGAATGAACTATTACAGATATACATGACCCTGGATGAATGAATATTACAGATATACCATTACCTGGATTTAATGAATATTACATATAAATACCATGACCTGGATGGATGAAAATTACGATATACCATGACCTGGATGAATGAATTTACAGATATACCATGACCTGGATGATGAATAACAGATATACCATGACCTGGATGAATAATATTACAGATATACCATACTGGATGAATGAATATTACAGATATACCATGACCTGGATGAATGAATATTACAGATATACCATGACCTGGATGAAAGAATATACAGATATCCATTACCTGGAAGGATGATATTACAGATATACCATGACCTGGATGAATGAATATTACAGTATACCATGACCTGGATGGATGACATATTACGATATACCATGACCTGGATGATGAATATTACAGATATACCATGACCTGGATGGATAATGATTACAGATATACCATGACCTGGATGAATGAATATTACAGATATAACCATGACCTGGATGAATGAATATTACAGATATACCATGACCTGGATGAATGATAATTACAGATATACCTGTGCCTGATGAATGAATATTACAATATACCATGACCTGGATGAATGAATATTACATATATACCCTGACCTGGATGAATGCTATTACAGATATACCATGACCTGGATGAATGAATATTACAGATATACCATGCCTGGATGGATGAATATTAACGATATACCTGACCTGGAGATGAATATTACAGATACATACCGGTGAATATATTCAGATACCATGACCTGGATGGAATATTATTACAGATATACGTATGACCTGGGATGAATGAATATTACCGATAATACCATGACACTGGATGGTGAATATTACAGATAATACCATGACCTGGATTAATGAATATTACAGATAGACCATGACCTGGATGAATGAATATTACAGATATACCATGACCTGATGAATGATATTACAGATACCATGACCTGGATGGATGAATATTACAGATATACTATACCTGGATGAATGAATATACAGATATACCGGACCTGGATGAATGAATATTACAGATATACCATGACCATGGATGAATGAAATTTACAGATATACCATGACCTGGATGAATGAATATTACGATATA